>LD350701.1:6777-61276 GCA_001465055.1 Ptychodera flava
GTCTCAAATATCTTTATAAGGCCTACAATAGAAATTATATGTAAAGCCTCAGGAACATACGGTAAAGATAGCAAAACTTGCAAGTGTAACATCCCATCTATAAAGTCAGGCCTCTGAGACCTCAAAGTGAAGGAAAAATCTGTGAAGTTAAAACTTGCAAGTGTGACGTTCAATTACATTCCTTCACAGCTTGTGACGCTCTTCGCCTGCGTGTTTCCACTTCTGTCACCGACAAAGGTGAGGAATTTTACGCAATTTGTATTATGTTAGAAACATTTTTTTATATAAAAAGCTACTATAAACGAACAACTACTAAAACATAGATCTACTGGCGAAAATTTCAAGTTGGAATTTATGGTAGATCATTCAGAGTACTCCGTCAAATTTTTAGAATATGTGTTTGTGTGTGTGTGTATGGGGTGGGGATATTTCTAGGAACACTCCGTACTCTGTAGACTATACATGGGGCAGGCATGGTAGTAGTTTCCTACAATTTTCCCGGCATTGGCTAGTTAAAAGTTTGATCATAGACAGTAGAACTATGGCTTGTTGAAAGTTATGTAATATATGTTTCGTGTGTGTTGGACACTTTACAGGTGCAGTGCAGCCAGAGCAAATTGATATTCCACTTCTATCATCATCATTTGACGTGAAACAGGAAAGTGTCTTTTTGGCTGGTAAGTCTGCCTCATTAATGTTGTTTAGGGCGACATTTTTTCTTTTTATGTTTCTCATCTCCCGAACGACCGTAAATTTGAGCTCTGACATGAAAATTAAAAAAAAATTATTTGCGCCGCCTCTGAGGCGATCATCTTAGCAACAGCACCATCATCATCAAATTTTGAGATTGCAGCGACTCAGACTGAAACTTAAGGACAGAGAACACAGAACACTGAAGTGAAAGACAAGAAATTGCAGTGACTGAATGGACAGAACATTGAACGGAAACAAGTACACGTTTTTCTGTACATAGAAAGTGTAGAGACTGAATGGACAGAACATTGAACTGAAACAAATACAGATTAGTCTTTTTGGTACTTGTTTTTTTTTATTTTGACCTCCCGCCCTGCCCGAGTATTCCTCTGGAGATGAGAAACAAAAAAATAATAGGGTCACCCTTAATTACTTTCCTCTCTGTGGTTAATATTGTTTGTGTTTAGGAAAATTAAAAAGTATTGTACTGAAACGTTTTTAATAAAATATCTATCCTAGAGAACTGTTTTAATAACAATTTATGTGGTTCCAAAACTACAACAGATTTCTAAATGTTAAAGATAAAAAAGATAATGGTGAGTCTAGGTATGTACAAGATATTAGTGATATTAGATAAAGGCAAGCTGAACACTCTTTAGTAATTGTATATAACTCCTTTTATTTTAGGTACACCACTATTTTGCAGAACCCCGATTTAGCCAAGCTTACTTGCTAGATCAAATGTTCTGACAACATCAGGATGTGGGATGTGTAAACATCTTTCTGGAGAAATTCCAGGTTTACATTATTACAACTGTAGTAAGCTATACGAGCAACTTTCAATGCAAGACAACAATTTCCAACATTCACAATTACTTGTTGAACAACTCTGTGACAAGAATGGAGATGGGCCAGTGGCTACAGCAGTGGACGCACGATCACAGGATGGTAAGTTCAAGCCCTGGCATCGCCATGGTGTTGTTTCCTTTGGTAAGGCACTTTATTCCTCATTGCTTCTCCCCACCAAGGAGTGATGGGTACCTGGTAGGACAGTGATTTTAATGTGTGCGTTTAGCTCTGCTGCGCTTATTGGCTGCGCATGTGAGCAGTTTTGTGCTCCCCAGGGAGTTGAGTGGTATCATATAAGGGTAATTATAATTGTAAAGCACCTTGAGCACTTGTACTTAGGGATATGTGCGCTATATAATTACCATTGTTGTTATTATTATTATTATTATTATTATTATTATTATTATTATTCCTCGTGAAAACTCCATTCATTCACATAGCTTCTGTGAACTGTATGGGCAGGGTATCTATGTAAAGAGCTATATGCTAGAATCAACCAATATTAGCAAAGTCCAAATGCTGACAATTCCATCCAAGAATCAGATGAAGAACATCAAGATGATCTGATGCATTACTTAGTGAAAGCTATGAATTGGAAGAAGCTGAAACCTGATAGCGTCTCATGCTTATGTTTTTAAGACACTGAAGGCTTTACTGGCAGATTCACGCAAGAATTGAATTGAGATTTAGTTTCAAAAGTAAAGTGTTCTGGAAGACATTTATGACTAAATTCGGGTCAGCACCACTGACATTTCTGTCAGGATGGACACTGTGGCAGTGTGCTTAAAGTATATAAGAAAGGAGTGTATCCAGGAGAAGAAGCTCATATTGTATTTGCAATACTAGATGAAAAAAAACTTAAAAGAATTTCACCCTTTTGGAGGTGACTGGCCAAACTATTCTCACTGACATATGTGAACCGGTTGTTGAAAACTTGCATTGGTCTATAATGATAAGAGTCTTTGTATATCAATGGACGGTAAGAAATTAGCCCTGGGTCTGACTTATCATAAAGATGACATAGACCTACTTGGATGGGAGGAAGATGGAGATACTGTTAAAAAGAGAGAACAAGACCACAAGCATATTATCAGTACAATTCAAAACTTGATCTATGATATTGACGACTGGACACTGTGCAAAAATTGAGAAATTTTATAACATTTTTAAATACTGAGCAGATAGAGAAAGATAAAGGAGCTGACTCTGGGAAGGCAAAGTACAGTTTTCCAATCAGTTTCGCAATAGCCAACATCATGGAACTAAACATGTTGAACAGAACTGGAGATGAACTGAGAGACAATATTGCTAATGCTTTCGACTGTTGTATTACGATTTTTGACCTAGTGTTATCGGATTATGGATGGATATGATTTCTATATGATGATATCGATATGGCCATCTCTCTTACAAACTATTAAATCAAGGTTACACCAGAGCAAGACTTGTCACTACATTCAAACGCTTTTTTGGCAGGTATCGCAAGCTGGTAGATAAATACAATATCTCTCTTCGACAAATGATCACTGATGGCATCGGTGACATTGGGCCTTAGTTAGTGACCACTACCTATCTGACTTATAGATTGATATATGGCGGGTGCCACATGTGGGGCAGGATGCGCTTACTATTTTCGAAACACCTGACATCACTTTTTGGTCTTCTGGCCAGAGGTCCATATATCTTTCTTTCATTAATATGACTTTGTTTGTGTACCGTCTATTTACTGTCTGTTCTGTGCTGTTTTGTGTCTATGTTTACAACTATTGTCTTACGAATTCTGACCTACTGTCATTGGATTATGGATTGGTATGATTGCGATTATTTTTCCATGATAACAGGGTACATCTGTTTTGAAAGTACGTAAGACAATATGATACAGTCACTAGATCTGTATGAATATTACCTGCTTGATCTCCTTCTCCATCAACCATTTGGACAATCTGACCACTATGCAGTCACAATGACTTCATCGAGTTTATTGTTTGGACTCATGCAGGTATATTTACAGCTAATTTATTACGTTTACTGGGCAGGAGGTAATGCAATATGCGACAAGGAGTGTGAGTCTCTGAATGCAGCCTCTGAATTTAATAACTTGTTTATCCACCAAGGTCCTGCAACCCAGTCAAACTGTTCTCTCAGACAAAGCCATATTAACAGTGAATACTGTATGTTGACATCTCACCATCTAGATAATCTGTGATGATTTTGTCAACCTCTCATGCAATTGTGTAATATTTTATGTTAGATTCAAGGTAGAGTAACAAATTTATCTTTTATTGGCAGCTTAAAGTAAAGAAATGACTAGTAGATAATGCCTTCCAGTCAAATTTCACAATATGCCACATTTGAGAAAACTGTGTCACCGCCTCAAGATGTATGGTAATCTTGTTATTGTCTATACTGCTGTCTGGGATGTGCCTATAGAGATTATGTTTGATATTATCAAGATTGATTTGTACAGTGGACTAGAAAGATGTTGGATTAGTATTTAGTTGAGATGAAGATTCAACAGGCAGTACTGATGTATCTGTTCTGTTTTGTTGAAAAACAGCCGCATTTTGTCAAATCAGTATTGAAATTTTCGTTCGGCAACCCATCAAGTAATTATCATGAAAATATTGTACCAATATTGGACACTGTTGCCTCGGGTACACAATTGTAATCAACAGCATGTCATCTCCGTACCTTCTCATGTGTGCCATATTTAATGACCACCTAATCTACTCATCCTAGACATTAGCAGACATAAATGGATATGTGAGTGCTGAGGAACGCAATCCTATTAGACTAATCTGTCAGCTTTTGTCATTGCCCCAAAGTTGTGTAAAATTTGTGATTGCAATTCGTTGCAATTTGTCATGTGGTGGCCTAGTACAAGTGGCCTAGAAAGCCCTGCATAGAATTTTGAAGTTTCAATTTCTATGCAAATGAGATGAATTTCAATTTTTAATCCAAAATGGCTGACATGTTATGTGACCTCTCAGCCATGACCTTGCAATTTGATTTAATATTTGTTTTCAGTGCCTTATAATTACCTTGTCAGATTTCGTCACCTTGGTATACCCTCACCATACACATCATTCCAAATGTTGTCATCTTTAGTCACTTAAAATACCCTCGTTGTATTCCCTGTCCATACTGCAAAGATACAGGATTTAATGTTGACATCAGTTCTAATTTCAGCTTGGATTTGTAGGTAAAATTGCTTTGGTTCGGAAAAGGTAGTATTCCAGATTTTATACACATTAACTCTGCAGCGTGCACACGTTTTACCTCATCGCAGTTAAATGTATGTCCATCGGGAGAAATTACAACTTCCACATCACTAACTTTTACTTTATAACCACCAACTTCCAGCAAAACTTTAGAGGGAAAGTTAAGAAGGCTGGTAAGACTTTTGTACAGAGGGTTGCATTGCACAATCTTCACATTTCACACTCCAAATCATTGCCTGTTTTGTACTTTCAGAAAGAACTGGTGGCTCTTTACCCCTGCAGGCTACCTTAATGTATTATTTTTGTAACTTTAATACTACAGCACCCACAGCTTCACAAAGTTTGCTGCCGGTCTCTTTTACTGCTCTATGAGCTTCAAACCATGGTTGTGATCTTTGCTTGACATACCTCAACCCTTGAGCAATTGACTTTGTATACGTGTTGACTGGAGAGAAGTTTTTTCAAAACTGAACAGCAAGTCAATATCATGAAGTTGTTTATTAACTGATACATTCATATAACTTTAATGTCCCTGTGCTGGATACAAAGATGTAGCGGATGCCTTCATTAAGATAATGGAATAATCGCAATCATACCAATCCATAATCCGATGTACTAGGCCACCACATGACAAATTGCAAACTTGTCGGCCTTGTCTATTTTGAGCAGAAGATTTTTAAGTATTATTTTTTCGTATTTCTATTGCCTTTGACCTTCCTATACCTCTACAGCTAAGCTATGGTTATACCGTACCTTAGCTTATATAAGAGTCTAAGATGGCAGGTGTCTATTAAAGCAATAACTTTCGCCGCAGGAGGGTATATACGAGATTTTGGTACAATACGCGATATATAGCACGTGCCAATAGGCGAGTGCTATATGGAGCGAATTGTACCAAAATCGAATTTTGAGAGTTTGGAGATATTTGCTTTCCCTTCCAAACCTTTGTTCACTTCTTGTTATCGCAGTCCAATTCCCCAAAACGAAGGAGATCTTCAATGGCGTCTCCTCCATTTGCGTACGCAACTGGCTCGTTTACGTTCCATTCTGGGTATAGGTCATCCTCTAATTGTGTTTTCTGTAGTGCAAGAGATGATCTTTTACACATATTTTTAGAATGCCTTTGTCTTTCTCCTTTTTTCATTCTCCTTCGTAAACTCTGTCACCGTTTGCTTGGTCAGGAATGCAATATTTTATATTATTGGTTAGTTTTAGGCCTACCCTTTGATAAATCGTACATGGACAAGAATACTTTTGCGCTTTTAAATTTTCTTTTAATGACAGCTAAAATTGCAATTCATGTGACGAGACGAAATGCAATTAATGATCATGATCCCTCAACCGACAAAATGCTTGTTTCTGTTTTTAAAAGGCGACTTTGCTCTCGCATTTTGGAAGAGTACAATTACTCCACGCTCAATTAAAACATAGGTGATTTCAAAAACATTTGGTGTGTTAATGATATCAATGCTTCCGGAGACATTGATGGAATAATTACTATTGATTCAATTTTGTTATGAACATTTCTTTCTTTTGTGAGCTTTAGCCTCTAAGCACACTTTCCATTTTGCCATAACCTAACTCGTCCTGGGCACCGTACTCCTCGGATTGAGAGGGGGTAGTCAGTTCAGAAAATTCTTGGTTGGCATGTACCTTCTCATTGGCGGTCAGGCGGTATTTTTCTGCAAGATGTAAGGTGTTTTTGTTCTTTTTCTTTGCAAATTGCTGTTGCTGTTTTCTTGTTTTGGACCTTTGTTTTGCTTTCTCCTATTCAGTGGCGAATTTTCATGCACCGCGCATCTTGCCTTCTGTCAATGACAAAACTGTGCTTTCTTTCAGGTTTAATTGGTATCCTTCTCCATATTGCAAGTAATATAGCTACCTGTTTGCCTTTTCTGATTTCATTTTTGCTTTTCGTATCAAAATTTGAATTAATATGATATGTACTTTTCTGTACAGGAGTTTAACTTTAGTAATAAACGTTCATTTGGAAAGTAAAGAAAATCTTCTTCTTTTTCTTTTGTAACTTTTTTGTCGACCCAGAACTCCAAAACCGCCAACCGTAAAGTTCTCAAACTTGCAGGGCTAATAGAGACTTATTAGTACTCGTGCTTCTGGGCATACAAATTTTAATTGGTCACGTGACCTGGCGGCCATATTGGATTTTCTAAAAACCTAAACGTTACTTCTCAAGATGACATAGAGGTTTTGTCGATTTGAAATTTTTTGTATGGCAATCATTATTTATGGTCTTAAGAATTTGTAAATAAAATCTAGTGCGGTCACTTGACCTTGGCCACCGTATTGAATATTCGAAAAATACCAATTTAATCTTAAATAATGTTATTTTCCAAAACCAACGCACTGATTGAACTGAAATTTCACATGTAACATCTTTTATTTAAGGTCTTTCAAGTTGGCGACAGAAATTTTGGATCGGTCACGTGGTTTGGCCGCTGTCTCGGATTTTGCAACAATCTGGATTTTATATATAGCAATCGTCTTCTACAGAAGCAACACACTGATTGAGCTGAAATTATTTTCATGTCATTCTTAGTGTGAGCTCTTTCATGTTTGTGAAATGCTGTTGGATCGGTCACGGGCTCGGCCCCTATTGCTTTTACTGGGGTTCAACTTTCTTCTTTGTCCTCTTCTACTTCTTCAATCATTTTTTTCGCCGACGTAGATCTCTAAAAACCGTTGCGCACAGCGTTGTCAAATTTGCAGGGCTTATTGGGACTACTGAGGTCTAGTGCGCCTGGCCCTTGGAATTTAAGTTGGTCATGTGACAGGGTTGCCATTTTTCACGAAAATATTTTATTCAATCTACTTTGCATAAAAATTTACCGATCAAACATCTTTTCGCAATCTCATTGGCAATACTACCTGGATACAACATACCACATTTCAAGGAAATTGACCATGTAGTTTTCTAGAAGAAGATTTTTAAAGTATTATTTTTCTGATTTTTAAAAGACCTTTGACCTGCCTTTTAGCCATGCTGCCAAGCTATTGCGATGTCGTATTCTAGCCCTATTTAAGAGTCCTAGAGGGTTTTTAAAGTGAACAATGACGAGTAGGGGATCAATTGGCAAACCACAATTTTGACGTTGAACTTGACTTTTGATCCTGGCTTGTTCCTGCATCTCATTATTTGCACATCTGGTTTTCCAAATAGACCCAGAGATTTTATTACTTGTACAGGGACAAGTATTGGAATAAAATGACGAACACATCCTATACCTAATTAATTATGCAGATATATAATTTTGGACTAGCCAATAGACTTAGTGGTCTGATTTCTGGTACACAGGGATAACTATGGGAGGAAAGATTAATGATTAAATGCCATGTGACCTTGATAACCTTTGACCTATATATACTTCTTTTCCTACAAATCGGTAGTCACAAGAGCTATGGAGTTCAAATTAAGTAGGATTGTAGACCCTAAGGTGTCACATCATATGCCTCTTTAATGATGTACATATTTAATTCTGGCCTAACAAATTTAGCGAGAGGTCTGATTTTTGGTACACGGGGATAACTATTGGAGAAAAGATTTTTGACAAAATATCTTGTGATTTTGATTTTTGGTACATAGAAATAAGTATGGAATACTATTTTTTGTGACAAAATGTCATATGTCATCAATTACTTTAAAGCTCAAATATACATATATGTCCATACTCAAAAACCAAATTTCCTGCATCCTCCATATTTGGTACGATGGTAGACCTTATGATGACATATCCTTTACCTACTTAATTATGTACATATCTAATTCTTGGCCTACCAATAAAGGTCAGATTTTTTTAACACATACGGATAACTATGGAACACATTTTTTTTTACATAATATTACGTGACCTCTATGACCTTTGACCTCAAATAAACATGTCTTTCCATAACTATAAGTAACTTAAAGTGCTACATCTTAAATATTTGGTATGATGGGAGACCTTATGGTGTCACATGTTTACCTCATTAATTATGAAGATGCATGATTCTAGGTTAGCAAACAGAGCCAGAGTGCGGATATTTGGTACACAGGGATAACTATTGGACCAAGGATTTTTGGCAAAATGTCACATGGCCTTGATGACCGTTTACTCAAATCGAGCATGCATAACTATAAATCAACAACCACAATATTGTACCTTTAATAATCGGTATGATTTGGGAACTTACTATGCAACATCCTGTACCTCACCAATTATGTACATATCTCATTCTGGGCAAACCAACAGAGATTTGATTTTTGATAGACATGGAGAAATTCAGGAACAATTTTTTTGCCAAATCGTTCAAGAGAGCCAGACGACCTCTGACCACGATATCAAAAATATGCCTGTAGATGAGAGTCACAAGTGCTGATCCTTTTAAATTTGATGGGATGAAGAACCTTATGGTAAAACAGGTATTAATTATCATTTTGGTAACTTCTGCAAGTGTTTACAAGGGCTTTGGCGCCATGAAGCTGCTTGAAGCTTTAATCTTCTTCTTCTGCTTCTTCTGCTTTTTCTTCTTGCGCAACATTTTTGTCACCCTGGATCTCAGAAGCCGCTGTATGCACAAGTTTACACTTGCATGGACAATAGGGTCTTATGAGGACTTGTGCACCTTGTGTGGCCGCCATCTTGAATAGAAAATTTGTAGTCTGCCTAATTTGCATAATATTTGACCAATAAAAAAACTGCTAGCAACTTTTTAGAGTATTGCAGTAAGACCCTATATGCAAAATTTTAGAGTCATTGACCTTGTGGTTTTTGACAAGAATTTTAAGTGATTAAATTTAAAGTTTTTCCATGAGTAATTAATTATGCAAAATCAATGTATCTCAGGATCATATGTAGTAAAGGGAAAGCAACTCTACACATCGTTCATATTTGCGTTGTTTGCGTTTTGTGTATGATATTGTGTATAATATAAGTGTATATCATGGTTGGCTGTTTTATGTAAAATGTTGCTTAGCCATGGCAAGACGTACCCGTAATCTACGTGTCTTGTGTTAATCCGCACTGCAGCGGAGAGACTGCTGTGACACTACGATCCTTTGGCGCTACGTTTCGAAAACAGAGTAGTCTTCATCAGTCACTTAAAATTCATTTTTGATTGGTGAGACTTGTTGAATGGTTGATTTTTTTTTATTTGGTAATATGTTGTTCCACTTTAGTTTGTTGTTCAAGTAAGGAAGCCAGAATGTCTTCTGTTAGATCTCGTTGTGTTTTTGTAGGTTTGTGTGAACCTGAGTTTGAGCTATTGTAGTTTTTGTGAAGTCTGGCGCTCATAAGCGTGTCGCCTATATTTTTGTTCCTTCTATATGCGATTATTCGTTGGTTTTGGAACATTATTTTAGTGTTTCGTCTTTTTCAAGTTCACTCCAGTTTCCTGTCAGGGCTTGCTTGATTTGTGTCGTTTCTATGTACGGGCGATATGTTGTTATGAAGACTATTGTATTGTTGGTGGCGTTGTTTCTTTCTTTTTGTTTTTCTTTCTTTTTCTGCTTTTATGACCTGTCTCTCTGATAATGCGTTCTATTTTATTTTTTTTGTATTGTCGGTCTTGTAATTTTTCACTAAATTGTGTGACTTTCTGTGTAAAATCGGTTTCGTTGTTACACGTTCTGATGTATCGTATTGAATGTTTCACCTTTGATCAGACCTTTGAATGTTGCTGCAAGATGGCATGAGTTTCTTTGTAAGAATTGGAATGTATCTGTTGGCTTTGTGTGTCTTCATGTCGAGAACATTCTCTTTGTTGTATCGACGACCTTTGCAGATAGTCAGGTCTTAATATGTGATTTCTTGAGAGGAGCTTTCAAACGAAAATTTGAAAGTAGGATGCATTTTGTTGATGTTTGATATGAATTCATTGAGTTCGTGTTGTTTTCGATGAAAATCAGAAAAACATCGTCCCTGAACCTCAGCCAGGTCGATATTTGATATTTGACCATTTAGGATGACCTTGAATGACCTTTGACCTGCTATCATGTATCATTGCTCCCTTTGAAAGACAATAGCACCAAACGACTTGCAATTTTACTCATTGGTAAAACTCGAAGACCACATTTTTTCATTTGATTACCATGCCTTCTCGTCGCATGACAAATAGGTGATCATCAAAGGGAAGTTTAAAGTCCATGCTAATTGAATAAAAATTAATCAATCAACATTCTGTTAACAGCATTTATAGACCATACGGCAAGGCTCCTTAATGCCAGATTTCAGGGTAACTGGCAATGAGGACTGTGAGAAGGAGATTTTTAGCTACTATAGACTATAGTCTGTAGAAGCTATTGGGATGGGTATCCGTCCGGCGTCCGTCATCAATCTGTCTGTCTGTCTGTCTGTCTGTCTGTCTGTCTGTCTGTCTGTATGTATGTATGTATGTATGTATGTATGTATGTATGTATGTATGTATGTATGTATGTGTATGTATATGTGTGTATGTATGTATGTGTATGTATGTGTGTATGTATGTATGTATGTATGTATGCATGCATGCATGCATGCATGCATGCATGCATGTATGTATGTATGTATGTATGTATGTATGTATGTATGTATGTACTAGTATGTATGTATGTATGTATGTATGTATGTATGTATGTATGTATGTATGTATGTATGTGAGGCGTCCGTCCACTCAAATATATTGAGAACCGCAGTACATACTGGTTTTATATTTGTTGTGTAGATGAAAAATATGATTTTGAGAGACTATTTTTTTTAGTTTTTTTCTTACTGTTGAAAATATGCAAATTAGTGCCTAAAAGGCGTTTTTGGTAAAAAATCTTCTTCTTCATAACCGCTGGTCAGACAGCTTTGTTATTTGGTATATAGGTCCCTAGGGATTGCTCAAATTGAGATGAAATATGCGAATCTGTATTTTTAAGAAATTTTTTGTCAATTTCGGTCAAAACTTTATTTCATCAAATCCGATCGTCTGACAGCTTTGATATTTGGTATACAGGTTTCTACAGATGAGCTAAATATGATAATATATTGAATACATTACGAAATCTGCAATTTTGTATTTTGTGCCAAATTTTTTGCAATTTGTGGTCAAAAAATGTTTCTAAAACATACTTGTCTTATGCCTTTAATATTTGGTATACAGGTTCCTAAGGCTTGTCCCAGTGTGATATATTGAAATTTGATGAAATCTTCAAGTTTTGTATTTTTGGGTCAATGTTTGCCTTTTTTGGTCAAAATATTTGTTTCTCAAAAGTTACCCATCTGATAGCTTTGATATTTGGTATACAGGTTCGTAGGCGTTATCTTAATGTAATATGTATAGGATAAAGCCCGAGTACGAGGGTTTTATCCGACTTAAAAACTATAGCCCCTAACTGATATATTTTCGTTTTCAATGTGTTTACGTCAACCGTCCCCTTTGTCAATGTAACATGTTTAGGATATGAATTAAAACTTTTATTTGTGAAATAGCCTTCCAATATAATGGAACATCCTATAAATGCCCTAGGGCACATTAGTTTAAATGCCCTAGGGCACATTAGTTTATGTTTGTACCACAGCAGATTTTGTGTTGCATCTGGTTTCCGCTGTGTTACCAAATTTGAATATTAAAACGTACCAGATGTCTACAGATTATGACATGTTCACTTTTGATTGGACAGTACTTTGCTATGGCGCTGTCATTCGTTTCTGGAATTTGGTGACCAAGGCTTTACGAGTAGATAAAACACCCTGAATTGAGCACTCTGATTGGTCAATCAACAGTAGATAGTTTTTAAATTGAAATTATAATGAAATCCTCAATTCTGTATTTTTGTAGCTAATTTTGCCATTTTTGGTCAGGTCACCTGAAATGAGCTATCAAAGATATCCACCTTCTTTATCAATACATGTGTCACAAAAAGCTATTCTCTACATTTCACAGCAGAGATCTGTCAACTGTTGGGTTGCTTGTTTTTATGAAACCGCAGGTAAGAAAGCTTTAATATTTGGTTTACAGATTCCTAGGATGACCTTAGTGAGATAATTTCATACAGTCAAGAAATACTTAATTTTGTATCTATGTCTATAGAAGCTTCAGAGATTTTGGCCCTATGTTTAAAGTATTATACTTGATATTTTAATGGCCTTTGACCTTTCTATACCTTTCCAGCTAAACTATGGCCATGGCTTATTCTGACCTTCGTGAGAGTCCAGGAGGGTCAGTGTGTAATGATCATTGACCAGTAGCGGACCAATTTGTACAACAAAATGTTTAGGATTCTCTTAACTTTTCGCCCTTGCAACATACCGCACATCATTAATTATGAACATATTTAACAATAAGGTTCCCAACAGAGCGAGAGGTCTGATTTTTGGTATACATGGCTAACTATGGGTACAAGGTTATTTGGACAAAATTTCAGACTACCTCCTCGCCTTCATTAAAGTTGCTCATATCTAATTGTACGCTTACTAATAGAGATATACGTCTGATTTTCTTGTGGAACATACTTGCGCACAACATGCTTGCGGGCGGATCAGGACATTATTCTTTGGAAGTTCCCTTAGTTGTGGCGGAGGGTAAAAGTCATAAAAGTCAAAATCAACCCGTAAAATGCTGGAATGCAGTCTAAAACGCCACAGCCGTGAACCAACAGCTACTTGTTAAACTGCTGTATGCCTGCCTATATACACCTTTTGAACTCGAGACGGCACATGAAGCCGGCTAAAACACCAAAACAGAGTCTTTAAGTTATTTTTTGTGTTTGTGGACACAAGCGGACTCAAACTATTAACCGGTATGTTTGCATACCACAAATAGTGTCAAAGAAACGATTCTAAAACAAATGTTGTCTCTACGTTGTAGCAATCCCAAACTGGTCAATTTTTGTTTTAATCGCTTTCCAAATACCTGATGATTGATTTGCTGCTATCGAATATATCCTTACTTT
Organism: Ptychodera flava; assembly: GCA_001465055.1. Taxonomy (NCBI): domain Eukaryota; kingdom Metazoa; phylum Hemichordata; class Enteropneusta; family Ptychoderidae; genus Ptychodera; species Ptychodera flava. The sequence goes on from LD350701.1 coordinate 20,452, forward strand.
TGATTGCTAAAGGACAAAAAAAAATCTATTCAAAAGCGATAGCTTGTTGTTGGCAAATTGTGTTCGTAAATGCCAAGTCAAAATTGAATTCCCTTTTCCAAAATCTATAATCAACTTAATTCGTTGCATTGTGAATAATTTCTTAGACATGCTATACCGTATACGAAAAAATAGAATGCGGTCAAGAAAAATCCCAGAAATATAAATAAACTTTGGTCAAGAAATTACAGAAATCTATTGCTTGAAGGTGAACAACAATGACCATATTTACAAGCAAACATCGACCTCTTCAATATTGATAGACATCAGACAAAATGTCTAGTACCACTGTATTTGAATAGATGCGAGTGTGACCTAGTTTGGTGACAGAAATATTTGAAATGCATGGGAATACTTATTTTTAGGACTGTCATGCTATTTTTTCCACAATATAATACTGCGTTCTTTAGAATTTGACAGTGTTCTAGTTGTTTGCTATGAATTTTCGATGGTGGCTTTCGACCTTCGACGGCCACCTGTTAAATTGACCCAGCACACTATATTATTGAAGGTTCAAGGAGAATGTTCTGATCCTTAGCGCTTCAAAAGATGTCAACAACTACCTTTATTAAGTAGTATTCCAAATCATGATACTGAATGTTTTCTTAATTCACCAACTTTCAAAGTTCTCGACTGGCAGAACTAGCGATAATATACTGCCACGTTTTATCAGTTTCTGATTCCTACTTTTCGCAGAACAGAAAGCTTTACAGTGAGTTTAGTGACAACACTATTGTATGACGTTCCAAACGTCTCTTATATGCAACCAAGCGAATTTTTTGTTCTTGAAACATTAAGCGTGAGGTGATGTTGAAACACCAATCCGTACTTCTTGCTGATGCCGAAGCCTTCTATTCTTACGTAAGCGGTTCCCTTCACACGTTAAAACTAAGCCCTGTACACAGATCGGTTTTGTCAGTTAGTAAGTGTTTAAATTGGTAACAACATATTTGGAATAAACCATAGTGATTGAAGGGTAATTTGACAACAGGAAAAAAGACGCGATTGTTATCTTTCATGAGGACCTACATGATCTAATGTGACTGCTATGGTGAGAGCGCACTATCTGCAATGTAAATACGGCCTGTTTTCAATCGGGTTCGATCCCACAACATACGGCATCAGTCGCCCAGCGGAGAGGCCACAGAGAGAACCGCTCGGCTAAATCTCCACTCCCAAAAAAGAGTGGTTCAATAGCCGGCTAAGTTGTTACATTTTTCTGAGTGAGACCAATCCACACGTTGTAGAGTTCGTGAAACACTCACGCTCGCATGCTCACTATCACACATCGCACTTACAAACTTTATCGAAGCGAAGCAACGAATACATCGCCTTAACTGAGCGAACAATTCTGTCCACCAGCAGAGCTACCACCCCAGGGTAGAAAATACGGCTAGTTTTCAATCGGGTTTGAACCCACAACATACGGCATCAGTCGCCTAGCGGAGAGGCCACAGAGAGAACCGCTGAGGTTTATGCCAAAATAAGGGCGGTCTCCTATAATCATGTCAGATAAAGTTAGAAAAAGGTAATGTTTTGGTGCATTTTGAGCGGATTTCTGGTTGTGTTGGGTCCCTAATAAACAGGCTATCGATCAGTGATGAGAAATTGTAATTTTGATGTAAACTGTTTTAAATCTCGTGAAACAAACTCGCGTACAGCGTGCTTGCGGGCGGGTAAGGATGTTTTTCTATAGAAGTTCCATAGTTGTGGCAGAGCCAAATAGTCATTAAAGTCAAAATCAGCCCAAAAAGGGCTTGAGTTCCGTCTTAAACTCCACAGCCGTGGACCAGCAGCTACTTGTTAAAATGCCGTATGCTAGCCCATATACACCTTTTGACCTCGAGACGGCGCATTAAGCCGGCTAAAACACAAAAACAGAGATCTAAACTTAATTTTGTGTGCGTGAAATAAGCGGACTCAAACTATTAATCGCTTGTATTTACAAATCACAAACAGTGTCAAAGAAACAATTCCAATAAAAAATGTTCCTGTCTCCCCGTTGTAGTAATCCCAAACAGGTCAATTTTTTGTGTGGGCTTGGGCCTGGAATGACATTTTTCGCTTTCCAAATACCTGATTATTGGTTTGCTGTTAACGAATATGTCCTTACTGTCGATTAGAAAAGGAGAAAAAATCTATTCAAAAGCATATTAGCTGGTAGTTGTCAAGTTTTGTTCGTAAATACCGCGTCAAAACTGTATTCCCTTGTGCCAAAATCTATAATCAACTAAATTCTTTGCAATGTGAATAATATCTCCAACATGCTATACCAAACATTTTAAAATAAACTGCTGTCAAGAAAAATCCCAGATTTATAGATACAATTCGGTCAAGAAAATAAAGAAATGTATTGCTTTAAGGTAAACAACAATGACTACATTTACAAGCAAACATCGACCTATTCAAAATTGGTAGACATAAGACAAAATGATTAGCACCACTGCTTATGAATAGATGCCAGTGTGACCTAGTTAGGTGACAGAAACATTCGGAATGCATGGGAATGCTTTTTGAAGGGCATCAATATGTCATGCTATTTTTTCCACACTACTGCGTTCTTCAGAAGTTGACAGTCTTCTAGTTGTTTGCTATGAATTTTCGATGGTGACTTTCGACCTTCGTCAGTCACCTGATAAACTGAGTCAGGGCACTGTATTGAAGGTCCAAGGAGAACATTCTGAACCTTAGCGCTTAGTTAGTAGTTTTCCAAATCATGATACCGAACATGTTTTTATAATTCACCAACTTTCGAAGGTCACACGACTGGCCAGACTAACGATAATATACTGCCACGTTAATCAGTTTCTGATTTCTACCTTTCTCAGAACAGATGGCTTCACAGTAAGTTTAATGACAACAATATTGTATGACTTCCCAAACATCTCTTATTTGCAACCAAGCAAATTTATTGTTCTTTAAACATTTAGCGTGAGTTGATGCTAAAACACTAATTCGTATTTTTTGCTGATGCCAAGGCTTTCTATTCTTACATGTACGGTCCCCTCCACAGTCCAGCCTTAGTCCCTGTACAAAGATCGGTTTGGCAGCTAATGTTTAATTTGGTAACAATAGATTTGAGAAAAACCATAAAGATTGTAGGGTATTTTGACAACACGAAAAAGGATGTTATTGTTTATTTTTCATGAGAGCCTACAAGATCTAACGTGACTGCTATGGCGACGGGATCTAACGTAGACGGGATGAGAGCGCACTATCTGCAATGCAAAGTTGTACGCCATAACAATGGTGCATCTTCAAAGTAATTAGCTCCTCAGTTTTATATACTGAGGAGCTATTAGAATTGAAAACTAGAAATGGCGGCGTCAACTTTTACTTCCTTCTGTCAAGACTTCCTTCTGTCAAGATTTGGCCAACTAGCTTCTGTAGATGTGTATCTGTGATTTTTACAACATTAACACAGCAGGGCTTGTATGGTCTTGTTTACATCTTTAATCAGCTACATGCTCTCAGTTACACAACACGCCTTAGGGCCACTCCGTGAATGTCAGACAGAGAAACATAAACAAATCACCACACTTTGCCATGTCATGTATCTTTCATTTTTATTTGTGATGAACAAGTGAGCGTGAAAGTTCAGGTAGCTTTGGGAATTGACCGGCTAGACCGGCATCATATAAACTTACATGTTCAAAATACATTTGTAAATGTATTCTTGGAGTTCCTGATTGGACTCAATGGTGCACTGCAAGAACCTTTTCAACATAATGATTCTAATAAAACGTAAAAAAGACAGTTTGTTACAAGGCATCCTTTTCACTGAAACACTTGCAAACATGATTATGATGTGTTCTATTACTTGTAGCTCATTTCATTTATACCATTTAGACAAATTTTTCACTATTATTTCTATTTTTAGCTTTAAGGTATTTTTAAAGTTGTAACAGCTCTAGTACTTTCTCTTTCGTTCTGTTTTTGGGGTACACTGTGATGAGAATGTTCCCTTACAGTATTTCATGATTCGATTCATCTGTAAGAACTAGGATTGCAATGATTAGACCATTGTAAGCAACAGATAACTTATCATTGTGTCCCATTGTCAGGAATTCCCAAAATTGTTTAATATGTAGATTCACTGAGACTGGACAAGTGAAAATTTCAAAACCTTCCTGAACTTTCAAGCTCATTTGTTCATCACGAATAAAAAAGAAAGATACATGACATTGCAAAGTGTAGTGATTTGTTTATGTTTCTCTGTCTGGGTACAGTGGAGTGGCCCTGGTGTGATGTGTAACTGAGAGGTGTAGCTGATTAAAGATATAAACAAGACCACATCAAGCCCAGCTGTTAATGTCGTAAAAATCGCTGATACACAATACCTTGGCTAATTAAGTTTTACAGCTTGATCGGATTTCACTCTAACTGGCTATCAACTTCAATGTGTTTATGATACATAGAGAAAACTATGGGAGCAAAGTTTTTCGACAAAATGTCACATGACCAGCCACTTCCTGTTTTAATTATGCACATACCTAATTCTGGGCTTAATAATAGAGCTATAGTTCTGATTTTTGGTATGTAGGGATGACTATGGGATACAATTTTTTTGACAAAATATCACGTGACCTTGATGACCTTTGACCCCAAATATACATATATGTCCATAACTCAGTAACCACAAGGGCTACACCCTTCATATTTTGTATGATGGGAAACCTTATGACGCCACAACCTGTACCTCATTAATTATTTACATATCTAATTTTGGGCAAGCCAATAGAGCTGGAGGTCTGATTTTTGGTATATAGGGATAACTATGGGAAAAAAATTATTTGACAAAATGTCACGTGACCTCAATTACCTTTGAAATCAAATATAGATATTTCTTCATAACTCAGTAATCACAAGGGCTACACTCTTCATATTTGGTATGATGGGACACCTAATGATGACGCATCCTGTACCTCATTAATTATGCATGTATCTAATTTTGGGCCAGTCAATAGAGCTGGAAGTCTGATTTTCGGTATATAGGGATAACTATGAGATACAATTTTTTTTGACAAAATATTATGTGACCTGGCTGACCTTTGAACCCAAATATACATATATGGCCATTACTCCATAACCACAAGTGCTACACCCTTCACATTTGGTATGATGGGAGACCGAATGGTGCCATATCCTGTACCTTATTAATTATGCACATATCTAATTCTGTGCAAGCCAATAGAGCTAGAGGTCTGATTTTTGGTATATAGGGATAACTATGGGATACAATTTTTTTTTGACAAAATGTCACATGACTTCGATGACCTTTGAGCTCGATTTCACAAATACAACTGTAGCCTTTCATCTTTTTTGCATATTTATTTCTCTATTGCGCCTGTGCAGACAGAAAGATGGTAAACATTTTGCAGAATAACTTAATCGTCTCAGAGTTGGCCAATATACACAAGAAGATATAAACCTACTTCAGCAAAAGGCTGATGAATTTTCTGGTCAAGCAGATCAATGTGAAAATGCAATTTACTTGTTTACTACAAATGTAAATGTTGAAAAACACAATGAAGTAATTTTCACTAGAGTGCTGACAGAAATTACGGTGGCTCTCCTGCATTCCAATGCAGTAAATGGCGCTTACTCACTTTACTAGTGGCCTAATAATAAACCGCCACATACTCCATCAGGATAGATTGGTGTTAATGTATGCAACTTATTTTTATATTAATGCGCCAAATCATGCCGTATATACAATTAATTGTGTCTAACACAAATCTTGTGTATCCCGTATTCCAACCCCATGCCTCCAAGTCAATTACTGCTTACCTACAACCAACTACTTCAACTGGCCTCACACTAGAGGAGCTTCAGTGTCCTTGACGCTATTTTTTTCAAATTGTTTTCATCTGTGAGTGGTTGTGGTAATGAATTTTACTGTGTGCCGAGTAACATTACCAGAGGGTAGCAACTAGGAGACTATGCCCCTATTTATGCTGAATGGAAGTATAAATAATATTTCGGGCATTTCTGAAATATGCCAATCGATTGCACCCCTGTTCTTCACACTGTGTTACGTGGTTTGATTTCTATTTCCATTATTTCCATCATCGCTCCATAATGCCTGATGTCTTTTCCGTTCGTTCGTCAACAATACTGACTTTTAATCGCTTTCCAAAAATTGATGATTCCGTTGCTATTGACGAACATAACCTTACTTTTGATTGCCTAAGGGAAAAAAGTCTTCAAAAAAGCGCTAAGCAATAGCTGTTTGCTATCAAATTTTGTTCGTAAGTCCAGGATCAAGAATCTATTCCCCTTTTACCAAAATTTATTACCGTCTCAACTCGTTACATTGCAAATAATTTCATAAGCATGCCATACAGAATATGACAATATTAACTTCGGTCAAGAATAAAATGCAGAAATTTAAATAAACTTCGGTCGAGATAAAACATAAATTTACTGTCTCAAAGGTGAACAACAATTACAATATCTACAAGCATACACCGACCTCGTAAATATTGTTAGACATTAGATACAAAATTCGGTAACAGAAATGTTCGGAATGCATGGGAAGGTTTTTTAAGACTCAAATCTGCTGTGCTGTTTCTTCCGCACTACTATCTCCTTAGAATTCGATAAGCCGTTTGCTATTGTAAAGTTTGACCTTCGTCATCAATATGTTGAACTGAGTCAGCTTATTGTACTGAACGTTTTAAAGAGAACTGTCTAGACATTAGCGACTCAATAGTTGTGTGTCAACAAGTGTCTTTGGTTAGAACTAGTGCACTTTCTGATACCGAATTTGTCTTAATTGACCGACTTTCGAATGTTATGACTGGCCAGACTTACTTTAATATACTGCCACGTTTTATAAGTTTTTGATTTCAACTTTTCGCAAAACAGATGGCTTTACAATGAGTTTAAACATTGCATAACATTCAAGACTTCTTATTTGCAATGACAATTTTACCACAGTAATTCTACCCATAGTCCCTCTGTGTATAGATAGAGGGACTGAGGTTTTACGCCAGATAAATGGTGGTCTGCTATAGTCATTTCGGGTAAAGTTAGAAAAAAAGGTATTGTTTTGTTGAATTTTGATGTGATTTCTGGTCGTGTTGGGTCCTAATAACCAAGCTGTCGATAAGTGTTGACAATATGTAATTTTGATGTAAACTGTTGGAAATTGCGTTGAAAAAACTAGCACACAGCGTGCTTGCGCGCGGGTATGGACATTTTTCTATAGAAGTTCCATAGTTGTGGCAGAGCCGAAAAGTCATAAAAGTCAAAATTAGTCCGTAAAAGGCTGGAATTCCGTCTAAAACACCACAGCCGTGGACCAACAGGTACCTGATGGGTGGTTAGCTGTTAACGAATATGTCCTCACTTTTGATTACCAAAGGAGAAAAAAATCAACTCAACAGCATAATAGCTGGTAGTTGTCAAGTTTTATTCGTAAATCCAGCGTCAAAATTGTATTCCCTTGTGCCAAAATCTATAATCAACTGAATTCTTTGCAATGTGAATTATATCTTCAACATGCTATACCAAACATGATAAAATAAATTGCGGTCAAGAAAAATCCTTGAAATATAGATAAACTTCGGTCAAGAAAATAAAGAAATGTATGACTTAAGGTAAATAGCAATGACTATATTTACAAGCAAACATCGACCTATTCAAAATTGGTAGACATTAGACAAAATGTCTAGCATAACTGCCTATGAATGGACGCCAGTGTCACCTAGTTAGGTGACAGAAATGTTTGGAATGCATGGGAATGTTTTTTTAAGGATATCAATCTGTCATGCTATTTTTTCCACACTACTGCGTTCTTTAGAATTTGACCGTGTTCTAGTTGTTTGCTATGAAATTTCGACGGTGACTTTCGACCTTCGTCGACCACCTGTTAAACTGAGTCAGCACACCGTATTGAATTTTCAAGGAGAACTTTCTGAACCTTAGCGCATAGTCAGTAGTTTTCCAAATCAGCATTCGGAACATATTCTTAACTCACCAACTTTCGAAGGTCACGACTGGCCAGACTAACGATAATATACTGCCACGTTTTATCAGTTTCTGATTCCTACTTTGCGCAGAACAGATAGCTTTACAGTAAGTTTAATGACAACAATATTGTATTACTTTCCGAACGTCTCTTCAACCAAGCGAATTTATTGCTCTTGAAACTTTTTGTGTGAGGTGAGGCAAAAAATCGTGCTTTTTGCTGATGCCAAGGCCTTCTATTCTTACGTGTACGGTCCCCTTCACCAGTTCAACCTGAGCCCTGTACACAGATCGTTTTTTTTAGTTAGTAAGTGTTTAGTTTGGTAACTATATATTTGTAATAAACCATAGGGACAGAAGGGTAATTTGACAACAGGAAAAATTATGCGATTTTTATCTTTCATGAGGACCTACAAGATCTAATGTGACTGCTATGGTGAGAGCACACTATCTGCAATGTAAGTTATACGCCATAAGAATGGTATATCGACAAAGTAAGTTTAAAATTGTTGTCATGTGTGAGTTGTTGTGGAAATTAATTTTACTGTGTGCCGAGTTACATTGATGTAGGGTAGCAACTGATAGACCATGCCTCTATTTTTTGTCCCCGACTAGAATATACCAACAGCGTCCTGTCTTCTACGTTTGTGAATATAATTACATATTCAAGACATCGTTGTTGAAGGCACGACTTGACAAGCAACCGAACAAGAACGACGCTTTAACAGCGTCTTCGACACAAGGTTGAAGCACAGACAACACCAATGATGCACTGACGGTTGTCAACACAGTTTAAATATTCTAACAACAACGTTACAAGAACACAGCAATCTAACATGGACTTAGAAACACATTAAGTCAGGCTACTGTTGTCAACATATCTTGATCCGAAAATTCGAATTCTAAGATTACAAAACTCAATCGATTCGAAGAAACAATATCATAAAAGATACATTGGTGAAGGCAATACTTCACAATTAAACGAAACAAACACCGAGGACGCAACGACGGCGTCTTCAACACAAGGAACAATAAATTTCGAAAAAGACATGCTAACGATATTATTATAAATCAATCAAACACGGACACAAACCCCAAATAAACACGACGATACTTCGAAAAGCTAAGATCCAAATTACAAATTGCCAACACTCATCGACAGCTCCCTCAATGAGCCTCGTACGACAATTTTACCAGTCTTTCTATCCATAGTCCCTCGAGTCTGTAAATACATAGAGGGACTGAGGTTTTATGCCAAAATAAAGGCGGTCTCCTATAATCATGTCAGGTAAAGTTATAAATAGGTAATGTTTTGGTGCATTTTGAGCGGATTTCTGGTTGTGTTGGGTCCCTAATAACCAAGCTATAGATCAGTGATGAGAAATTGTAATTTTGATGTAAACTGTTTTAAATCTCGTGGAACAAACTCGCGTACAGCATGCTTGCGGGCGGGTAAGGATGTTTTTCTATAGAAGTTCCATATTTGTGGCAGAGCCAAAAAGTCATAAAAGTCAAAATCAGCCCGTAAAAGGCTTAAATTCCGTCTAAAACTCCACAGCCGTGGACCAGCAGCTACTTGTTAAAATGCCGTATGCTAGCCCATACACACCTTTTGAATTCGAGACGGCGCACTAAGCCGGCTAAAACACCAAAACAGAGATCAAAAGTTGATTTTGTTTGCGTGAAATAAGCGGACTATAACTTTTAATCGCTTGTATTTGCAAATCACAAACAGTGTCAAAGAAACAATTCCAATAAAAAAATGTTCCTGCCTCCCCGTTGTAGTAATCCCAAACAGGTCAATTTTTTGTGTGGGCTTGGGCCTGGAATTACGTTTTAATCGCTTTCCAAATACCTGATTATTGGTTTGCTGTTAACGAATATGTCCTTACTGTTGATATTATTATAAATCAATCAAACATGGACACAAACCCCAAATAAACACGACGATACTTCGAAAAGCTAAGATCCAAATTACAAATTGCCAACACTCATCGACAGCTCCCGCAATGAGCCTCGTACGACAATTTTACCAGTCTTTCTATCCATAGTCCCTCGAGTCTGTAAATACATAGAGGGACTGAGGTTTTATGCCAAAATAAAGGCGGTCTCCTATAATCATGTCAGGTAAAGTTATAAATAGGTAATGTTTTGGTGCATTTTGAGCGGATTTCTGGTTGTGTTGGGTCCCTAATAACCAAGCTATCGATCAGTGATGAGAAATTGTAATTTTGATGTAAACTGTTTTAAATCTCGTGGAACAAACTCGCGTACAGCGTGCTTGCGGGCGGGTAAGGATGTTTTTCTATAGAAGTTCCATATTTGTTGCTGAGCCAAAAAGTCATAAAAGTCAAAATCAGCCCGTAAAAGGCTTAAATTCCGTCTAAAACTCCACAGCCGTGGACCAGCAGCTACTTGTTAAAATGCCGTATGCTAGCCCATACACACCTTTTGAATTGGAGACGGCACACCTTTTGAATTCGAGACGGCGCACTAAAACACCAAAACAGAGATCAAAAGTTGATTTTGTTTGCGTGAAATAAGCGGACTCAAACTATTAATCGCTTGTATTTACAAATCACAAACAGTGTCAAAGAAACAATTCCAATAAAAATATGTTCCTGTCTCCCCCTTGTAGTAATCCCAAACAGGTCAATTTTTTGTGTGGGCTTGGGCCTGGAATAACGTTTTAATCGCTTCCCAAATACCTGATTATTGGTTTGCTGTTAACGAATATGTCATTGCTTTTGATTACCAAAGGAGAAAAAATCTATTGAAAAGCATAATAGCTGGTAGTTGTCAAGTTTTGTTCGTAAATACCGCGTAAAAATTGTATTCCCTTTTGCCAAAATCCATAATCAACTAAATTCTTTGCACTGTGAATAATATCTCCAACATGCTATACCGAACATGATAAAATAAAAACTGCGGTCAAGAAAAATCCCTGAAATATAGATAAACTTCGGTCAAGAAAATAAAGAAATGTATTGCTTTAGGGTAAACATCAATGACTATATTTACAGGCAAACATCGACCTATTCAAAATTGGTAGACATTAGACAAAATGTCTAGCACCACGGCCTATGAATGGACGCCAGTGTCACCTAGTTAGGTGACAGAAATGTTTGGAATGCATGGGAATGCTTTTTTAAGGACATCAATCTGTCATGCTATTTTTTCCACACTACTGCGTTCTTTAACATTTGACCGTGTTCTAGTTGTTTGCTATGAATTTTCGACGGTGACTTTCGACCTTCGTCGGCCACCTGTTAAACTGAGTCAGCACACCGTATTGAATTTTCAAGGAGAACTTTCTGAACCTTAGCGCCTAGTCAGTAGTTTTCCAAATCAGCATTCGGAACATATTCTTAACTCACCAACTTTCGAAGGTCACGACTGGCCAGACTAACGATAATATACTGCCACGTTTTATCAGTTTCTGATTCCTACTTTGCGCAGAACAGATAGCTTTACAGTAAGTTTAATGACAACAATATTGTATGACTTTCCGAACGTCTCTTCAACCAAGCGAATTTATTGCTCTTGAAACTTTTTGTGTGAGGTGAGGCAAAAAATCGTGCTTTTTGCTGATGCCAAGGCCTTCTATTCTTACGTGTACGGTCCCCTTCACCAGTTCAACCTGAGCCCTGTACACAGATCGTTTTTTTTTAGTTAGTAAGTGTTTAGTTTGGTAACTATATATTTGTAATAAACCATAGGGACAGAAGGGTAATTTGACAACAGGAAAAATTATGCGATTGTTATCTTTCATGAGGACCTACAAGATCTAATGTGACTGCTATGGTGAGAGCACACTATCTGCAATGTAAGTTATACGCCATAAGAATGGTATATCGACAAAGTAAGTTTAAAATTGTTGTCATGTGTGAGTTGTTGTGGAAATGAATTTTACTGTGTGCCGAGATACATTGATGTAGGGTAGCAACTGATAGACCATGCCTCTATTTTGTGTCCCCGACTAGAATATACCAACAGCGTCCTGTCTTCTACGTTTGTGAATATAATTACATATTCAAGACATCGTTGTTGAAGGCACGACTTGACAAGCAACCGAAAAAGAACGACGCTTTAACAGCGTCTTCGACACAAGGTTGAAGCACAGACAACACCAATGATGCACTGACGGTTGTCAACACAGTTTAAATATTCTAACAACAACGTTACAAGAACACAGCAATCTAACATGGACTTAGAAACACATTAAGTCAGGCTACTGTTGTCAACATATCTTGATCAAAAAACTTGAGTTCTAAGATTACAAAACTCAATCAATTCGAAGAAACAATATCATAAAGATACATTGGTGAAGGCAATACTTCACAATTAAACGAAACGAACACCAAGGACGCAACGACGGCGTCTTCAACAAAAGCAACAATAAAATTCGAAAAAGACATGCTAACGACATTATTATAAATCAATCAAACACGGACAAAAACCCCAAATAAACACGACGATACTTCGAAAAGCTAAGATCCAAATTACAAATTGCCAACACTCATCGACAGCTCCCACAATGAGCGTCGTACGACAATTTTACCAGTCTTTCTATCCATAGTCCCTCGAGTCTGTAAATACATAGAGGGACTGAGGTTTATGCCAAAATAAAGGCGGTCTCCTATAATCATGTCCGGTGAAGTTATAAATAGGTAATGTTTTGGTGTATTGTGAGCGGATTTCTGGTTGGGTTGGGTCCCTAATAACCAAGCTATCGATCAGTGATGAGAAATTGTAATTTTGATGTAAACTGTTTTAAATCTCGTGGAACAAACTCGCGTACAGCGTGCTTGCGGGCGGGTAAGGATGTTTGTCTATAGAAGTTCCATATTAGTGGCTGAGCCAAAAAGTCATAAAAGTCAAAATCAGCCCGTAAAAGGCTTACATTCCGTCTAAAACTCCACAGCCGTGGACCAGCAGCTACTTGTTAAAATGCCGTATGCTAGCCCATACACACCTTTTGAATTGGAGACGGCACACCTTTTGAATTCGAGACGGCGCACTAAAACACCAAAACAGAGATCAAAAGTTGATTTTGTTTGCGTGAAATAAGCGGACTATAACTATTAATCGCTTGTGTTTGCAAATCACAAACAGTGTCAAAGAAACAATTCCAATAAAAAAATGTTCCTGTCTCCCCGTTGTAGTAATCCCAAACAGGTCAATTTTTTGTGTGGGCTTGGGCCTGGAATAACGTTTTAATCGCTTTCCAAATACCTGATTATTGGTTTGCTGTTAACGAATATGTCATTGCTTTTGATTACCAAAGGAGAAAAAATCTATTGAAAAGCATAATAGCTGGTAGTTGTCAAGTTTTGTTCGTAAATACCGCGTAAAAATTGTATTCCCTTGTGCCAAAATCCATAATCAACTAAATTCTTTGCACTGTGAATAATATCTCCAACATGCTATACCGAACATGATAAAATAAAAACTGCGGTCAAGAAAAATCCCTGAAATATAGATAAACTTCGGTCAAGAAAATAAAGAAATGTATTGCTTTAGGGTAAACATCAATGACTATATTTACAGGCAAACATCGACCTATTCAAAATTGGTAGACATTAGACAAAATGTCTAGCACCACTGCCTATGAATGGACGCCAGTGTTACCTAGTTAGGCGACAGAAATGTTTGGAATGCATGGGAATGCTTTTTTAAGGACATCAATCTGTCATGCTATTTTTTCCACACTACTGCGTTCTTTAACATTTGACAGTGTTCTAGTTGTTTGCTATGAATTTTCGACGGTGACTTTCGACCTTCGTCGGCCACCTGTTAAACTGAGTCAGCACACCGTATTGAAGGTTCAAGGAGAACTTTCTGAACCTTAGCGCATAGTCAGTAGTTTTCCAAATCAGCATTCGGAACATATTCTTAACTCACCAACTTTCGAAGGTCACGACTGGCCAGACTAACGATAATATACTGCCACGTTTTATCAGTTTCTGATTCCTACTTTGCGCAGAACAGATAGCTTTACAGTAAGTTTAATGACAACAATATTGTATGACTTTCCGAACGTCTCTTCAACCAAGCGAATTTATTGCTCTTGAAACTTTTTGTGTGAGGTGAGGCAAAAAATCGTGCTTTTTGCTGATGCCAAGGCCTTCTATTCTTACGTGTACGGTCCCCTTCACCAGGTCAACCTGAGCCCTGTACACAGATCGTTTTTTTAGTTAGTAAGTGTTTAGTTTGGTAACTATATATTTGTAATAAACCATAGGAACAGAAGGGTAATTTGACAACAGGAAAAATTATGCGATTGTTATCTTTCATGAGGACCTACAAGATCTAATGTGACTGCTATGGTGAGAGCACACTATCTGCAATGTAAGTTATACGCCATAAGAATGGTATATCGACAAAGTAAGTTTAAAATTGTTGTCATGTGTGAGTTGTTGTGGAAATGAATTTTACTGTGTGCCGAGTTACATTGATGTAGGGTAGCAACTGATAGACCATGCCTCTATTTTGTGTCCCCGACTAGAATATACCAACAGCGTCCTGTCTTCTACGTTTGTGAATATAATTACATATTCAAGACATCGTTGTTGAAGGCACGACTTGACAAGCAACCGAACAAGAACGACGCTTTAACAGTGTCTTTGACACAAGGTTGAAGCACAGACAACACCAATGATGCACTGACGGTTGACAACACATTTTAAATATTCCAACAACAACGTTACAAGAACACAGCAATCTAACATGGACTTAGAAACACATTAAGTCAGGCTACTGTTGTCAACATATCTTGATCCAAAAATTCGAATTCTAAGATTACAAAACTCAAACGATTCGAAGAAACTATATCATAAAAGATACATTGCTGAAGGCAATACTTCACAATTAAATGAAACGAACACCGAGGATGCAACGACGGCGTCTTCAACACAAGGAACAATAAATTTCGAAAAAGACATGCTAACGACATTATTATAAATCAATGAAAAACGGACAAAAACCCCAAAGAAACACGACGATACTTCGAAAAGCTAAGATCCAAATTACAAATTGCCAACACTCATCGACAGATCCCGCAATGAGCCTCGTACGACAATTTTACCAGTCTTTCTATCCATAGTCCCTCGAGTCTGTAAATACATAGAGGGACTGAGGTTTTATGCCAAAATAAAGGCGGTCTCCTATAACCATTTCAGGTAAAGTTATAAATAGGTAATGTTTTGGCGCATTTTGAGCGGATTTCTGGTTGTGTTGGGTCCCTAATAACCAAGCTATAGATCAGTGATGAGAAATTGTAATTTTGATGTAAACTGTTTTAAATCTCGTGAAACAAACTCGCGCACAGCGTGCTTGCGGGCGGGCAAGGATGTTTTTCAATAGAAGTTCCATAGTTGTGGCAGAGCCAAAAAGTCATTAAAGTCAAAATCAGTCCGTAAAAGGCTTGAATTCCGTCTAAAACTCCACTGCCGTGGACCAGCAGCTACTTGTTAAAATGCCGTATGCTATCCCATATACATCTTTTTAACTCGAGACGGCGCATTAAGCCGGCTAAAACACCAAAACAGAGATCGAAAGTTGATTTTGTGTGCGTTAAATAAGAGAATTAAAAAATATTTATTGCTTGTATTTGCAAATCACAAATAGTGTAAAAAGAAACAATTCCAATAAAAAATGCTCCTGTCTCCCCGTTGTAGTAATCCCAAACAGGTCAGTTTTTTGTGTGGGCTTGGGCCTTGAATGACGTTTTAACCGCTTTCCAAATACCTGATTATTGGTTTGCTGTTAACGAATATGTCCTTACTGTTGATTAGAAAAGGAGAAAAAATCTATTGAAAAGCATAATAGCTGGTAGTTGTCAAGTTTTGTTCGTAAATACCGCGTAAAAATTGTATTCCCTTGTGCCAAAATCTATAATCAACTAAATTCTTTACATTGTGAACAATATCTCCAACATGCTATATCGAACATGTTAAAATAAACTGCTGTCAAGAAAAATCCCTGAAATATAGATAAACTTCGGTCAAGAAAATTAAGAAATATATTGCTTTAAGGTAAACAACAATGACTACATTTAGAAGCAAACATCGACCTATTCAAAATTGGTAGACATTAGACAAAATGATTAGCACCACTGCTTATGAATAGATGCCAGTGTGACCTAGTTAGGTGACAGAAATATTCGGAATGCATGGGAATGCTTTTTGAAGGGCATCAATATGTCATGCTATTTTTTCCACACTACTGCGTTCTTTAGAAGTTGACAGTCTTCTAGTTGTTTGCTATGAATTTTCGATGGTGACTTTCGACCTTCGTCAGTCACCTGATAAACTGAGTCAGGGCACTGTATTGAAGGTCCAAGGAGAACATTCTTAACCTTAGCGCTTAGTTAGTAGTTTTCCAAATCATGATACCGAACATGTTTTTATAATTCACCAACTTTCGAAGGTCACACGACTGGCCAGACTAACAATAATATACTGCCACGTTAATCAGTTTCTGAATTCTACCTTTCTCAGAACAGATGGCTTCACAGTGAGTTTAATGACAACAATATTGTATAATAATCGCAATCATACTAATCCATAATCCAATGACAGTAGGTCGGAATTCGCAAGACAATAGTTGTAAACATAGACACAAAACAGCACAGAACAGACAGTAAATAGACGGTACACAAGCAAAGTCATGTTCATGAAAGAAAGATATATGGACCTCTGGCCAGAAGACCAAGAAGTGATGTCAGGTCTTTCGAAAATGGTAAGCGCATCCTGCCCCACATGTGGCACCCGCCATATATCAATCTATAAGTCAGATAGGTAGTGGTCACTAACTAAGGCCCAATGTCACCGATGCCATCAGTGATCATTTGTTGAAGAGAGATATTGTATTTATCTACCAGCTTGCGATATCTGCCAAAAAAGCGTTTGAATGTAGAGACAAGTCTTGCTCTGGTGTAACCTTGATTTAATAGTTTCTAAGAGAGATGGCAATGTCTCTCTTAGTCCATGTTCAAAGATCGGTTTGGCAGCTAATGTTTAATTTGGTAACAGTATATTTGGAAAAAACCATAATGATTGAAGGGTATTTTGACAACACGAAAAAAGGATGTTATTTTTATTTTTCATGAGAGCCTACAAGATCTAACGTGACTGCTACGGCGATGGGATCTAACGTAGACGCGATGCGAGCGCACTATCTGCAATGTAAAGTTAAACGCCATAATAATGGTGTATCGACAAAGTAACTTTCAAATTGTTTTTATCTGTGAGTGGTTGTGGAAATGAATTTTACTGTGTGCCGAGTAACATTACCAGAGGGTAGCAACTAGGAGACTATGGCTCTATTTATGCTGAATGGAAATTATAAAAAAATATTTCGGGCATTTCTGAAGTATGCCAATCGATTGCGCCCCTGTTCTTCACACTGTGTTACGTTGTTTCATTTCAATTTTCCATCATCGCTCCATAATGCCTTATGTTCTTTCCGTTCGTTCGTCAACATTACTGACGTTTTAATCGGTTTCCAAAAATTGATGATTCCGTTGCTGTTGACGAACGTAACCTTACTTTTGATTGCCTAAGGAGAAAAGATCTTCAAAAAGTGCTTAAGCAATAGCTGTTTGCTATCAAATTGTGTTCGTAAGTCCAGAATCAAGAATCTATTCCATTTTACTAAAATTTATTACCGACTTAACTCGTTACATTGCAAATAATTTCATAAGCATGCCATACAGAATATGACAATATTAACTTCGGTCAAGAATAAAATGCAGAAATTTAAATAAACTTCGGTCGAAACAGAAATTTACTGTTTTAAAGTGAACAACAATCACCATATCTACAAACATACACCGACCTCGTAAATATTGTTAGACATTAGATACAAAATTCGGCACCAGAAATGTTCGGAATGCATTAGAATGACTTTTAAGATACAAATCTGCTGTGCTGTTTTTCCGCACTACAATTATTATTTAGAAATTCGACAGTCTCTAATCCGTTTGTTATTGTAACGTTTGACCATCGTCAGCAATATGTTGAATTGAGTCAGTACATTGTACTGAACGATTAAAGAGAGCTGTCTAGACATTAGCGATTAAACAGTTGTGTGTCAACAATTGTCTTTGGTTAGAACTAGTGCACTTTCTGATACCGAATTTGTCTTAATTGACCGACTTTCGAATGTTATGACTGGCCAGACTTACTTTTATATACTGCCACGTTTTATAACTTTTTGATTTCAACGTTTCGCAAAACAGATGGCTTTGCGAAGAATTTTAAACATTGCATAACATTCCAGACTTCTTGTTTGCAATGACAATTTTACCACAGTCCTTCTACCCATAGTGCCTCTGTGTATAGATATAGGGACTGAGGTTTTACGCCAGATAAATGGTGGTCTGCTGTAGTCATTTCGGGTAAAGTTAGAAAAAAAGGTTATGTTTTGTTGAATTTTGATGTGATTTCTGGTCGTGTTGGGTCCTAATAACCAAGCTGTCGATAAGTGTTGACAATATACGTTTGATGCAAACTATTGGAAATTGCGTTGAAAAAACTAGCGCACAGCGTGCTTGCGGGCGGGTAAGACGTTTTTCTATAGAAGTTCCATAGAAGTCAAAATTAGCCCGTAAAAGGCTGGAATTCCGTCTAAAACAGCACAGCCGTGGACCAACAGCAACTTGTTAAAGTGCTGTATGCTAGCCCATATCCACCTTTCGAACTCGAGACGGTGCATTGAGCACCAAAACAGAGACTTAAAATTACTTTTGTGTGAGTTGACATAAGCGGACTCCACTATCGATCGCTTGCGTTTGCAAATCGCAAATAGTATCAAAGAAGCAATTCCCGTCTCCACGTTGTAGTAATCCCAAACTGGTCAATTTTTGTGTGACCGTGGTCCTGGAATGATGTTTTAATCGCTTTCTAAATACCAGATGATTGATTTGCTATTCAATGCAAAAATCTAAATAAACCTCGGTCGAGATAAAACAGAAATTTAATGTTTTAAAGTGAACAACAATCACCATATCTACAAACATACACCGACCTCGTAAATATTGTTAGACATTAGATACAAAATTCGGTACCAGAAATGTTCGGAATGCATGGGAATGATTTTAAAGACACAAATCTGCTGTGCTGTTTTTTCGCACTATTTCTTTAGAATTTGACAGTCTCTAAGCCGTTTGCTATTGTAACGTTTGACCTTCGTCAGCAATATGTTGAACTGAGTCAGCACATTGTACTGAACGATTAAGGAGAACTCTCTAGACATTAGCGATTAAACAGTTGTGTGTCAACAAGTGTCTTTGGTTAGAACTAGTGCACTTTCTGATACCGAATTTGTCTTAATTGACCGACTTTCGAATGTTATGACTGGCCAGACTTACTTTAATATATTGCCACGTTTCATAAGTTTTTGATTTCAAGTTTTCGCAAAACAGATGGCTTTGCAATGAGTTTAAACATTGGATAACATTCCAGACTTCTTATTTCCGTTTGAGCGAATTTGTCTTTTTCTTAAATTTTAGCGCAAAGTCATCCTAAAAAACATAAATTTATACTTCTTGCTGGTGCCATGTCTTACATGTACTGTCTCTTTCAGAAGGTCTACCTGATTCCCTGAACACAGATCGTCTAAGTCTATACTATTAATCTGTATTCTGGCAAAAAAGATAATTGGGTTGACCCTGCGAAGGAAAGGATTGCGTTTCTGTTGTTCATGTGCCCCCTCGAGATCTTACGTGACGGTAAGTCGGCGGGAACGGAGGGGAAAAAGTGTACTAGCTGCAATGTTGAGCTTTACGCCAACTTAACGTAACAGTTACTAATTTTAGCGAACATACACGATTATCACATAGATCATGACATGATCCACATAACTCTATCGGCAATGGCAGGTATCAACTTGATATTTACGTGATTGTCGTGTTCAGTGACATGTACAGCTCCTTTTCACAAAGAGTTAAAGAAAAATTGGAGGGATAGGGGGTTCTATATCCTCTCCTAGATTAAGTAAACTAGCATGAAATAACATAACTTTTTAATTTTTGCAAAGCTCACACTCTGTTCTTTATGGTAATCACCAACTTTAGCGAACTAAATTTGTGTACATAGAGGAGGACGACTTTAAAATGAATTTTTTGACAATTTTAATTTTTGTACCAAAATACCATGTAACAATTGTGATTTACTTTTCATGAAGCACATTTCTTTGTTGTTCGATTATTTAATTCTACATATTAAACAAAAAATAAGTGTTAACATGAGATATTCGGTAATATACATTTCTTTGGAGTCAATTTTGAGTTGCACGTATAGTATGCGGTAAGGAAAAGCTAGGGGTACGGAGTACAACGTTCTCCCCTGATGAAGTAAACTGGCTTAAAATGTTATATACATTACATTTTTAAAACAAAACTTCGATACTGGCCTTTCTAAAATGTATATTTTAGTAAAAAAAAATTGATGTCATAGAATTTGATGACTCTAAATCGATTTTTTTCTGGTCATTTAGTATTTTAACCAGAAGAAAATGTTATAACTGTGGTTTCCTTCCAATGAAACTAATCAGACAGATTTATGGATTTAATTTACTAATTGCAGTGTGCTTACGAAGAAAATTAATGTCAAAATAGGGTATTTACCATGCGGCAGTTCTCTCTCGTCACTACAATTGCAAGTTTTGCTATAGTGGTATATCGTGATTATATTGGTATGCGATGAACTAATGCGCAGCTTTAAAAAGAAGACATTCCACGTAGTCATATGGTCATTTTCTCCCGAAGGTAATATATACCGTTGATGAATGTCTATTTGTATAAATATACTTTGTAAATATTGTTCTATAAAATAATTCTGAAAAGAAGTATCTGAAATATTTTCTATACCTTCCTTGTCTTGGTGATACTGCAAGCATCACTTTCAATCAATACTGTAATTTTTGTGTTTTGGTATGTACGTTTTTGCTATAGTACTGTTGCGGATACTTCTCTCTCGTAAATTATTTGTATCTTCTCTTCATACCTCACTCTTTGAATGGCATGGGTAGCAGTTCAAGGGGGATAATCCTTGACTCGCGGTCGTTTTGCAGCTAACTTCGTATCTGTTCGCTGTTATTAAATCGAGTGGTCATATAACCACAAAGCAATTTCCAACATCCCAACATAATTAATAGCAGGTGTGTGGAACAATTATCTCTCTATTTTACTGAAAAAACTACAAGCGCCATGCTTTCTCTGTGCCCTCCTGGGCTATCCAAAATATGTAATAGGACTACGATTTCATATCGAACAAGCCAGGCAGCGATAGTGGAAGAGCTGATGAGGGTCCATGATCTGACACTGTCGGTTCGAGAATGTTTGCGGGCACGCCTTTTTGTTACAGTAAAAACACAGAGACTTTTAAAAAGAGATCAAGCGGTATTATTTTCATACTCTTGGCACGCAAGTCAAGCGTTCCTGTAGGAACGCGCTTGCCAAGTGCAGATTACGTTCTTGGAAAGTAGTTGTTTGTTGTTGCTAAGGTTTGTTTACATTCATTGGATTGCGTTGTTTACCCCTTTATATGGAGACTTTAAAGCTTGGCCAGAACCAGAGGTACTTAATTGCGCCAGAAGGGAGTAGAGGGAGGGTGTTCTCACCATTGCATCCCGAATTTAGTCAAATTAATGTTTGCTTTGTCGCCCTTTTTTTGCAAGAGTTGCGTGTTTTGGCGAATGGTGCGGTTGTGTCGTGAGCCTCCTCAGTGAAATTGAGGTTTAGAGAGAGGGAGGGTGTACGTCAAAACCATTAGTTGCATACTTCTCCCTACCCTAACCTTTTTTCCCGAATCACCATATTTCGCGGTACATGCAAATCAAAACCAACCTAGAGAGGGAATGCATACCAAAATATCCAATGTTAACATATTTGTTCTTGTTCAGCATGTCTTAAACAACAACAAAAATACCCATGTAGAGGTTTATCCCCATGTAGAGGTTTATCGGGGGATGGGATGGTGCATGATGGGCCCCTCCAGGCGTCGGACTAAGAGAGAATGCTCGCGACTGGCAATAATGTATTCGGTACGATCAAAATGTAGTCTGTCAATAATTATATCTCTAAATTAATAACATGATATTACAATAACACGATTGCAACTAATTTTGGATAATTGGATCTTCATGGTTTTTTGGGGTTTTTTTTCAAATTTCTCAAAGGTGTTTGGTGCCCAATGGCTGAATGTTGTGATATTACAAATTACTCATAAAACAAAGTGCATAACTTAAGAAGAGCAGATGAACTTACATTTACAGGTTAAACAGAAATGACTTCACCATCCAATTATTCCAAATTAGTTCCAATCGTGTTCTATGTGTCTATACTAATTATTACCAATACGTATAGAATTTGACAATCCCTAAATGACAAAGTCTGAGCATGTGTCACCAAATAACTTTTTTAATTGTTTCAATGTATGAGCATTTGTGTGGATGGATTATATTATGTGGCAACTGATATACTATATACACTACTGTTTTTGCTAAATGGTGATTATAAAATTAATAGTTTTGGCATCTCTGATATATGTTAATAAAACGCACATGTGTCCTTTACATCGTTCGGCGCTGTTCTGTATTTATTGGATCAATGACTGCCGTCTTTCTTCTTCAACAATACAGACATTTTAATCGTTTTTCCAAAGAACTGGTGATTCGTTTGCTACGGATATGTCCTACGAATATGTAATTTGTTTTGATTACTGATGGCGAAAAACTTTGATCAAAAGCAATAGCTGGCAGCTGAAAAATTGCGTTCGTTATTTCCAAGTCATACTTTTCTTCCGCCTATGCTTAAAATTTATAACAATTCTTTGCGTTTCGAGTGATTTTCTAAATACTCAATGTAAAAACAAAATTTCCGTAAAGAAAAGCATAGATCTAAAGTGAACAACAATGAGAAGCAAGCACCGACGACGTCGATATTGTCAGACAGTAGACATTAATGGTAAGGATCATTGCCAATGAGTAGACGCGAATCCGACCGAATTTGGCGCAAGAAATGTTTGGAATGCATGGGAACGTTTTTTGAGAACATAACTCTTTCATGCTATTTTTCTACATTACTATGTCCTTTGCAATTCAACAGCCTCTTAACAATTTGCTACGAATTGTTAATGGTGACTTTCAACCACCTGTCAAATGGAGTCGGTACATTGCATTGAATATTCAAGGAGAACTTTTTGAATTTTAGCAATTCAACAGCATTCTAACTTTTTCCAGCACAGAAACAAGCTTGTCGAGATTATAACACATCCACCGGTACTACTGTTCTCGATGTCTATCTACAAATTTAGATAGACCCAATGCTTTTGACACATTTCACGAAAGGTGTACGTTTAAAAAAATCGACGGTTTATTCGCTGCTGACGAATATTTCCGTTTATTTGATTGCCACAGCAGGAAAAATCTATTCAAAGGTAATAGCTGGTAGCTGTTGTGTTCGTACGTCCCCAGTCTTAAAGGGACATTAGCTGTAACTTTTGACTAATTTTTCACTGCTCGGTTTCAATGTATCAACTACAGAATTTTACTATAATCCGATCATCATAACCAATGCCCGGTGTCTTTCTTGCCAACACAGCTTTATATGTGAAATGACCATTGTTATTGTTGATAAAAGTATTCTAGTCCGGACCTGAATACAAATTTTAAACAATAACAATGCAGATTATACTCATATAGGGTATATTTTTGAGCTAAATATTAGGAATGTCTCCATGGTTCAGGGATTCAAACCAGAAACTGCAGATGATACACAGAACAAACAAAATAAAAAAAAATGACCAAAGTTACAGCTAATGGATCTTTAACTTAATTTCGTTATGCCAAAATTCATAACCGACTAAATTACTTGCATTGCGGATAATTTCTTAAACATGCGTAACAGAATATGAAAAAAACTTAACTTCGGTCTGGGAAAAACAGAAATCTAAATTAACGTCTGCCGAAAAACAGAAATTCGTTGTTTTAAAGTGAACAACAATATCTATATCTACAAGCAAAGACCTCGTCAATATTTTTAGATATTAGACAAAATGGTTCGGATCATTGCTTGTGCATACACACGAGTTTGACCAAATTTGGTGCAAGACATGTTTGGAATGCATTGGAATGTTTTATTAGGACATGAATCTTTCATACTATGTTTTCTACACCAGTGCGTTTTTTTAAGAATATGACAGTCTCTTAGCCGTTTGATATGAATATTTGATGGTGACATTTGACCTTCGTCACCATCATGTTGAAGTGAGTTAGCACGTTGTATTGAAAGTTCCAAGGAGAACTTTGTCTAAGACCTTAGCGATTCAACAGTGTGTCGAGGAGTACATTGATACCGACAACTGTTTTGATTCACCGACTTTCGAAGGTCACAGCTGGCCAGACTTACTTTAATATACTGCCACGTTTTATTGGTTTCTGATTTCGACTTTTTGCAAAACAGATGGCTTTACAATGAGTTCAGACTTTGTATGACACTCAAGAACATTATTATTATTTGCAATAAAAAACTCGTATTTTGGTCAGACTTTAACGGCAGGATGATCCTAAAACACCAACAAGTACTTCTTGCTGATGCCAATAGCTTCTATTCTTATGTGTACGGTTCCTTGCACCAGTTGAACTTGATTTTCTGTACACCGATCGGTTTGACAATTAATTGTTTTAAACTGATAACAATATATTTGGGATAAATCTTGGTGATTTAAGGGGAATTTGACCATACGAAAGAAAGTATTACGTTTCAGTTTTTCATTTTCCCCTACGAGATCTTATGTGACTGTTATCAGTGTTATGTCGGCGGGAACGAAGGAGTATAGAAAAGGACGAACTAGCTGCAATGCTTAGCAGTACGCCAACTTAAAGTAACTACTTTAAGCAAAAATGTGCAAAGACTAACACAGAAGGAATGACATGTTTCACAAATCTCCCCGGCAACGGCAAGTGTAAACTTGATGTTTACGTCAGGGTCTTGTTCAGTTACATGATTACCTTTTTTAATAAAACCCTAATAGTTTTTGTTAAGACAAATCGGGCAAAGTTGTTTCATTATACAGGGAAATGCTTACAAGTGGCAAAATGTACTCGGCACAATTGGAATTTAGTCAGTCGATAATTATATCTCAAAATTAATAAAATTATATAAATATGTGCCAATAACGTACAGAATGTTTTACTATTTCCATTAGAAGGCACCTACACTAGCGATATTGACAAAAGAACGTTAAAATATTTTAATAGTAGCTTGTCATGTTGCAACACTCAATCAACTCAAAGTGCATTACCCGTTTGTCGATATACACAGTCCCACTGTCAACAGATGCAAAATTGCTCTTCATGATGTTACCCATATTTCGTTTATATGTCACGATGGACTTGGTAATATTTAACTTTGATTATGAGTCATTTGATTTGTTGTTTTACTTATTTCAAAGTGCATTATTATCAATGCTTAGCCCAATTGACATTTACTAAATGACAAGCTCTGTGTATGTGGTAAATGTATGAGTGTTTGTGTAAATGGATTCTTTTAGGTTCCTACATACATTACCAGAACGTGGCAACTAATATACTATACCTCTATTTTTGCTGAATTGTGATTATGAAATAATTAGATGGTCATTTCTAAAAATATATGTTAATCAATAGCGCCTTCACACAGTGTTGCGTTGTTCTGTTTTTATTGCCATCACATCTCCGTGTTGCCTGTTGTCCTTTGTCTTTCTCCTTCAAAAAACAGATATTTTAACCAAGTTTGAAAAGAAAACGATGATTCATTCACTGCTGACGAGTATGTCCTTACTTTTCATTACTGATTGAGAAAGAATCTAACCAAAACTAATAGCCGGTATTTCTTAAATTGTGTTCGTAGGTGCCAAGTCATAACTTTCTTCCCCCAAAATTATAACAAGCTAAATTCTAAATGTACAATACACAATACGAAAAAAGAAACTTCGATCAATGAAAAAGAAAAAAATACTGTTTTAAAGTGAACAACAATGACAATATCTACAAGCAAACACCATCGTCAACATTGTCAGACATTAAACTCCGGTTCGAAAAGCTTAAAGACCCGGGATCGCGATTAACTGAAGTCTTAAGAAGATTATGAGGCGTTTTTGTCGTCTTTTGAAATTGCAAACATTATATAAATATGTTGCTAGATTTTTTGGATTCAGTCCGCACGGGGGTTTAAACGTTAGATGATTCCTTTTGAATAGAAGCGATGGAGTTTGACATAATTTGGCACCATGAATGTTTTGAAAACATGGCAATGTATTTTTAAAGACACATATCTTATATGCTAGTTTTTTTTTCTACACTACTGCCACAATGTTCTTTTAAAAATTTAACAGTCTTTTAGCCGTTTATTATGAATTGTCGATGGT
Source organism: Ptychodera flava (assembly GCA_001465055.1). Taxonomy (NCBI): domain Eukaryota; kingdom Metazoa; phylum Hemichordata; class Enteropneusta; family Ptychoderidae; genus Ptychodera; species Ptychodera flava. Next base: position 46,878 of record LD350701.1, read on the forward strand.
AACTTTCGACCTTGTCAGCCACCTCAACACATTGTATTGAATGTTCAAGTAGAACTTTTCAAACCTTAGCGGATCCACAGACTGTGTTAATAACTGACTTCAACCTGGTCCTTTGTACATAGATTGGTTATGCAGTCAATGTTTGAACTGTGGTTCTTGGTTTCGAATCGCCGAGGGCCGCAGGCCCGAGGCGATTCGAAACCAAGAACCACCGAGGGGGAGGTGGTTCTCTAACTTAAACCACGATCCTCGACAAACTACGATACAGTTGGAACTGTTTTTGTCTACAAGACAAAGTCTTGGACAGAAAATATAAAATCTAGAGACGATTATTAGTGAATTTTGAAGGTGGAATTTGCATGGCACAACCTTTGTCAAAATGAACTACGCCGAAGCCAGGTAGTTCTAGACCGCCCGGCTTGGCTTTGCAAGTTTCACATTTCAGCAGGTGTTCATCTCAATATTCACATATCGAGTCGCAACACTATATGCTAATTTCCAAATGCAGCTTGTCTTTACAATTTCGAAGGCGTGTTACATAACGCCCATGATGACGTGTCAGACAACTGCTGCCCATGCATTTCAGTTCAGAGCTTGGTTGGCGCAGGTCACATCATGTCTGACAGTCACAGTATATTCATAACACAAAACTCATTTAAGGACACTGAATCGAATTCAGACTCTTCTGGTGAGTTCCCAGTGTTTTCTCCCCAGAGTTTCCTTACGGAATTTGCAATAATTTACAGTATAATGGGGCCGAGGGCACTAGCAGCGTCAACCAAGAAATTCGCAGTGTTGGAAAAACTGAGAGAGCAGCCTCTAATAGTCACTCAGACAAACAGAAAAATAACGATAGTTTGAGAGTCGGGGCACTAGTATGCGATTCAGATTTACAAAAAACATTTGATGTCAATGTACCTTACAATACTAGGAAAAAATTGCATTGGTCCGTTTCATTATTCGAAACATGGCGTATAGGGAAGAAACAGGCGTATTGAAGACAATAAGCTAGAACAATTAAGCAAAATTGAACCGTCACTTACTGAAATGACAAACGATGAAATTAATTTCTCTCTGACAAGATTCTTTCAAGAAGTGAAAAAATGCGACTGTTCTAATTTTCCCGGCAAAACGGTTTATGAAATTGTCATGTGTATACAAACGTATATGTCAGAACACGTGAGAAATGTTCAATTTTTGAGTGACCCGTTTTTCGCTGATATAAAAAGAAGTCTCGATTGTGTCATGAAAATGAGAGCCAAGAGTGGGATTGGAATTCATAGAAGGCAAGCGCAAATCATATCGGTTGACGAAGAAAACGTATTATGGGATAGGAAACTCTTGGGAGATCATACACCGCAGTCGCTCCCTGATTCTCAAATTTACTTGTTTGGTTTGCACTTTGCTCTACGTGGTGGTATAGAGCACAGAAACCTGCGCCATAAAAACTCTGAAATACACCTGAAAATAGATATATCAGGCAAAAAGTATCTGGAATATAGAGAAGATGTCAGTAAGTCTAACCAGGGAGGACTGTCGAGTCGAAAAATTCTACAAAAAGTCACCAGAGCAGACGAGAATGCACACAATCCTGAGAAATGTATAGTAAGACTGTATGAACGCTACAACAATTTATGGTAAGTTTTAGCCATTTCTGTCTTTCACACATTTATATCGTTAGATTTCTAACTTACAGCAAACAGAAACTTCTCACCTTATATCAGTCAAATATCAAATTTAACCTCTACATTTGGCTAATGGCATCTTGATGTGTCCACTCGTAAACTTTATGAAACATTTGCGTGCGATATACACGTAAACTATGCTCATGTTGACTGTAAACATTTATTTCTATTATTTTTCCTCAACAGTCCTCCAAATAGACCTGACGATGGTTACTACCTATATCCTCTGGCAAAACCTACGGCTACATGTTGGTATAGCTTAAAGAAACTAGGTCATAACGCTCTTCATGGTACTATTGCCCGTCTATGCAAGGAAGCTGATATCCCTAGGTTTCGAACAAATCATTCTTTAAGGGCGACAGCAGCAACACGCTTGCATGATGCCGACATTGATGAGCAGTTGATCTGCGAAAAGACTGGCCATCGTAGCGACGCTGTCCGACACTGCAAGCGCACATCTGACGAACAGCAAGAGAAAGTAAGCAGAATTCTCCAAGGTACGCGCAAATGTTAAATATTTAAAATTTTAATGAAACAAAGAGTGGTGAACTGAACCATAATGAATTTGAGCTCATAACTATTGGGAAATGTCACAGAAGTTATTTTTGGGATAGCAAGATGTCATAACAGTTAGGGGGAGGGGAGGGACATTTCTGTTCAGCGGTTGGTTGGTGTTTGTAACGCATTTATTTCACCCGTGTTTGGCTGTATTGCACTTTATCGACTAATCGACTAAATGTCTTTCTATATCATATCAGGCAATGGAGAAGCCCCTGAGCCACCAAGAAAATTGTCATGTACATCAGTGAACAGTGTGACCAAAGCCACGGAATCAGCGGCAGTGTCGGCAAAGGATTCATCCTCAATCAGTATTACCATAAATTTGTTAAAATGACATTCTGATTCAATTATTGTACCCAAGAAATAAATGGAAATCTGCAAACTGAAAAGTGAATTTGCATTTCTGTGTGACAGGTGATTGAGTGTCTCCTACCCGAGAGGTAGTTCTAGAACTACCTCTGGGGGTTCTAGAACTACCTCCAAAATCCCCCAAAAGTAGTTCTAGAACTACCTCTAGAACTACCTCTGTGAGTTCTACAACTACCTAGGATAATTTCTGAACCTTGCCTCGACTGGTAGTAGGAGGTTCTTTGAGTGAATGTGGTTTTGTTTGTATACTATGACATCATGATCGTGGTTTAAATATATATATATATATATATATATATATATATATATATATATATATATATATATATATATATATTTGTTTAGTTCAAGATCAGCTGGAGTAGAGAGCTCAATACTAGAGTAGAGCTAAATACACAACTGAGTTGATCAGAGTAATCTAAAAAATTACATTTCCACTACAAATTTGTTACGTATAGGCTGCAGAGCCGCCTACACTCATCGGATAGCCTCGACCGACTGAAACGTTTGGGCTGCTGATTGCATATGTTGTTAAGCAGGGAACAATTTCTTTTGTTTTGTTTTTTTTATCACCTATTTGTTGCAAAAGGTTGCATAATTAGTGACTGCACAGGAGAAATTCCTGTGTCTGCAGGTCGATACTAATTAGGGGCCCAAGCCCCAACGGGCTTGGGCCCCTATTGTAATTAGGGGACAAAGCCCTATGGGGCTTGTCCCCTATTGTATTTCTTCCGTAAATTCTTTGTAAAGCTAGATCTCCAAAACCGTTGCGCGCAGCCTTTTCAAACTTGCATGGCTTATCAGGTATACTGAGTACTGGTGAACCTGACCCTTCATATTTTGATTGGTCACATGACCTGGCTGTTATTCATTATTAAAAATTTTAATTACATCTAATTTGCATAAAAATTGAAAGATCGAAAATCTGTTAAGAAACTTTTTAGACCATACTACCTAGATGCTACATACCAAATTTCAAGAATTTTCACCTTGCCGTTTATGAGAAGAAGATTTTTAAAGTATTATTTTTCTGATTTTTCAATAACCTTTGACCTCCCGTATACCTATGCTGCTAAGCTATACCAATGGCTTATTCTGGCTATGTAAGAATCTAGGGGCCCCGGGGGCTAGAGAATACTGAACAATGAACAACAGGGGATCAAACTGCAAATCAGGATTTTGAGGATGAACTTGACCTATGACCCTACCATGTTTCTATACCTCATTGATTATGCACATATCTAATTCCGGCCTTCAAACTGGAGCTAGAGTTCACATTTTTTGGTACACAGGGACATGTATCAGTGTTAAGGTTTTTTAACAAAATGTCACATGACCAGCACATCCTATACCTCATTGATTATGCACATATCTAATTTTGGGCAAGCCAATAGAGCTGGAGGTCTGATTTTTGGTATATAGGGATAACTATGGGATACAATTTTTTTGACAAAATGTCACGTGACCTCGATGACCTTTGACATCAAATATACATATCTGTCCATAACTCAGAAACCACAAGGGCTACTCCCTTAACATTTGGTATGATGGGAGACCTTATAGTACCATATGCCGTACCTCATTAAATATGCACATATCTAATTTCGGGCAGGCCAATAGAGCTAGAGGTCTGATTTTAGGTACATAGGGATAACTATGGGATACAATTTGTTTTCACAAAATGTCACGTGACCCCGATGACCTTTGACCTCAAATATACATATCTGTCCATAACTCAGTAACCACAAGGGCTACTACCTTCATATTTGGTATGATGGGAGACCTTATGGTACCATATGTCATGCCTCATTAAATATGCACATATCTAATTTTGGGCAAGCCAACAAAGATAGAGGTCTGATTTTTGGTATATAGGGATAGCTACAGATGACAATTTTTTTGACAAAATGTCACGTGACCTCGATGACCTTTGACCCCAAATATACATATCTGTCCATAACTCAGTAACCACAAGGGCTACACCCTTCATATTTGGTATGATGGGAGACCTTATGGTACCATATGTCATGCCTCATTTAATATGCACATATCTAATTTTGGGCAAGCAAACAGAGCTGGAGGTCTGATTTTTGGTATATAGGGATAACTATGGGATACAATTTTTTTATACAAAATGTCACATGACCTTGATGACCTTTGACCTCAAATATACAAATATGTCCATAACTCCATAACTACAAGGGCTACACCTTTCATATTTGGTATGATGGGAGACCTTATGGTGCCACATGTCACGCCTCATTAAATATGCACATATCTAATTTTGGCAAGCCAATAGAGTTAGAGGTCTGATTTTTGGTATGTAGGGATAAGTATGGGATTCAATATCTTTGACAAAAAGTCACGTGACCTCGATGACCTTTGACCTCAAATATACATTTATGTCCATAACTCAGGAAACAAAAGGGCTACACCCTTCATATTTGGTATGATTGGAGACCTTATGGTACCATATGTTATACCTCATTAAATATGCACATATCTAATTTTGGGCAAGCCAACAGAGCTAGAGGTCTGATTTTTGGTATATGGGGATAACTATGGGATACAATTTTTTTGACAAAATGTCACGTGACCTCGATGACCTTTGACCCCGAATATACATATCTGTCCATAACTCAGTAACCACAAGGGCTACACCTTTCATATTTGGTATGATGGGAGACCTTATGGTGCCACATGTCATGCCTCATTAAACATGCACATATCTAATTTTGGGCAAGCCAATAGAGTTAGAGGTCTGATTTTTGGTATATAGGGAAAACTATGGGATACAATTTTTTTGACAAAATGTCACGTGACCTTGATGACCCTTGACCTCAAATATACATATATGTCCATAACTCAGTAACCACAAGGGCTTCACTGTTCATATTTGGTATGATGGGAGACCTTATGGAACCCTATGTCATGTCTCATTAAATATGCACATATCTAATTTTGGCCAATCCAATAGAGTTGGAGGTCTGGTTTTTGGTATATAGGGATAACTATTGGATACAATTTTTTTGACAAAATGTCACATGACCTCGATGACCTTTGACCTGAAATATACATATCTGTCATAACTCAGTAACCACAAGTGCTACACCCTTCATAATTGGTAGGATTGGAGACCTTATGACGCCTCATCATAAACCTCATTAAATATGCACATATCTAATTCTGGGCAAGCCAATAGAGCTAGAGGTGTGATTTTTGGTATATGGGGATAACTATGGGATAAAATTTTTTCAACAAAAGTCATGTGACGTCGATGACCTTTGACCTCAAATATACATATCTGTCCATAACTCAGGAACCACAAGGGCTAGACGCTTCTTATTTGGTATGAAGGGAGACCTTATGGTTCAATATCCGGTACCTCATTAAATATGCACATATCTAATTTTTAGCAAGCCAATACAGCTAAAGGTCTGATTTTTTGTATATGGGAATCAGTATGGGATACAATTTTTTTGACAAAATGTCAGGTGACCCCGATGACCTTTGACCTCAAATATATATATTTGTCCATAACTCTGTAATCAACAGTGCTATACCCTTTGACCCCAATTGTACGTATGTACCTAAACGTGAGCAACAATTAGTACAAAAACCTTCATGTTCATTATGATTGCAGATCTCAAGATGACGCGTTATGTTTCTCATCAACTATGCGAGCTGCTCGGCCCCTAAAACGCTGCTTGCAGCTTTAATTAGGGGCCGAGCGCCCTCATGGGCGAGGCCCCTATTGGTATTGCTCAAGTTCTACTTTTTTCTTCTTCCGCTTCTTCTTCTTCTGCCGTTTTTTTGTCCGTCCTAATCTCTGAAACTGCTCAATGAATTTTTTTGAAACTTGGTACAATGTTTAAGGTCAATGAGAGGTAGTGCATGTTAGTCTTGAATTTTTAATTAGTCATGTGACCTGGCTACAATTTTGAAATGAAAATGTTTTTTACTGTCCCATTTCCATAAAATTTGACCGATCCAAAATCTTTTTGCAAACTTTATAGGCAATAATACCTAGTTGCTATATAATAAATTTCAAGGAAATTGACCACGCAGTTTTTGAGAAGAAGATTTTTAAAGTATTATTTTTCTGATTTTTCAATGACCTTTGACCTCCCCTATACCTCTGCAGCTAAGCTATACCAATGGCTTATTCTGGCCTATGTAAGAGTCCTGGGGGGCCGGGGGCTAGTGACTACTGAACAATGACCAACAGGGGATCACACTGCAAATCAATATTTTGAGGATGAACTTGACCTATGACCCTAGCATGTTTCTATACCCTATTGATGATGCACATAGCTAATTCCAGCCTTCAAACTGGAGCTAGAGTTCTGATTTTTGGTACACAAGGACATGTATCAGTGTTAAGATTTTTTAACAAAATGTCCCATGACCAGCACATCCCATACCTCGTTGATTATGCGCATATCTAATTCTGGGCAAGCCAATAGAACTGGAGGTCTGATATTTGGTATATAGGGATAACTGTTGAAAACAATTTTTTTCACAAAATGTCACATGACCTTGATGACCCTTTACCCCAAATATACATATCTGTCCAAAACTCAGTAACCACAAGGGCTACACCCTTGATATTTGGTACGATGGGAGACCTTATGGTACCATATGTCATGCCTCATTAAATATGCACATATCTAATTTTGGGCAAGCCAATAGAGCTAGAGGTCTGATTTTTGGTATATAGGGATAACTATGGGATACAATTTTTTTGACAAAATGTCACGTGACCTTGATGACCTTTGACCTCAAATATACATATATGTCCATAACTCCATAACCACAAGGGCTACACCCGTCATTTTTGGTATGATGGGAGACCTTATGGTACCATATGTCAAGCCTCATTAAATATGCACATACCTAATTTTGGGCAAGCCAACAGAACTAGAGGTCTGATTTTTGGTATATAGGGATAACTATGGGATACAATTTTTTTGACAAAATGTCAGGTGACCTCGATGACCTTTGACCTCAAATATACATATTTGTTCAAAACTCAGTAACCAACAGTGCTATACCCTTTGACCTCAAATATACGTATGTACCTAAACATGAGCAACAATTAGTGCAAACACCTTCATCTTTGGTATTATAGCAGATCTCATGGTGACACATCATGTGTCTCATCTACTATGCGAGCTGCTCGGCCCCTACATTGCTGCTTGCAGCTTTAATTTCTTCCTCTTTTTCTACTGACCTATTCTTTGTCGACCTAGATCTTGAAAACGGCTGCACATAAGCTTTTCAAACTTTGCACAAATGTTGGGGTCAATGAGAACTTGTGCACCTGCAGTTTGAATTTTTGATCAGTCACGTGACTTGGCGGCCGTATTGGATTTAAAGAAATATTGTTAGTGTTTACATCTCAAAAATTACGAACCCAATTACTTTCAAAGTTTGTATGTGGCATGCTTTGCATCTACCCTTCATTTTCATAATTGAAACTTATGACCTTGAACAAACAATTAAGGCGCCATATTGGATTTTTTTGAAAATCTCCTTAAAATTTCAAAAATCTTCTTCTCCAGAACCAGACTTCACAGCATACTGGGATTTGTAGTATATGTTTAACTAACGTATGTCTACAAAAGTTGCTAAAGGGATTGTGATTGGTCGATCCATACGGTGGCCATATTGGTTTATTCGATATATGGCAAACAAATAAAAAAGTCTTCTTCTCCAGAACCAGACTTCAGAGCATACTGAGATTTGGTGTATATGTTCAACTATTGTATGTCTACAAAACTTGCTAAAGAGATTATGATTGGTGAACCCATACGACGGCCATATTGGTATATACCATATATGGCAAAAAAATTTGACAATGTTTTTCTCATGAATGAAACATCCGTTTTTACTGAAATTTGATATATAGTGCAAACACATCATCCAAATGTATTGTAAATTTTTTGGAAATTTTCCGATGACCTTTGAGCTCATTTTCAGGCAGTTTTTGAGAAGAAAATTTTTAAAGTATTATTTTTCTGATTTTTCAATGACCTTTGACCTCCCCTATACCTCTGCAGCTTAGCTATACAAATGGCTTATTCTGGCCTATGTAAGAGTCATATCTAATTCTGGGCAAGCCAATAGAGCTAGAGGTCTGATTTTTGGTATATAGGCATAACTTAGCAATACAATTGTTTTGACAAAATGTCATGTGACCTCGATGACCTTTGACCTTAACTATACGTATATGATCATAACTAAGTAACCACAAGTGCTACACCCTTCATATTTGGTATGATGGGAGACCATATGGTGCCATATCTTGTACCTCATTAAATATGCACATATCTAATTTTGGGCAAGCCAATAGAACTAGAGGTCTGATTTTTGGTATACGGGGATAAGTATGGGATACAATTTTTTTCACAAAATGTCACATGACCTCAATGACCTTTGACCTGAAATATACATATATGTCCATAATTCAGTAACCACAAGTGCTACACCCTTCATATTTGGTAGGATTGGAGACCTTATGACGCCACATCATGCACCTCATTAAATATGCACATATCTAATTCTTGGCAAAAAAATAGAGCTAGAGGCCTGATTTTTGGTATATGGGGATGGGTAGGGGATAGAAACTTTTTGACAAAATGTCACGTGACTTCGATGACCTTTGACCTCAAATATACATATATGTCCATAACTCAGTAACTACAAGTGCTACATCCTTCATATTTGGTATGATTGGAGACCATATGGTGCAATATCCGGTACCTCATTTAATATGCACATATCTAAATCATGGTTCGGTCGCCATCTTGGATTTTGTGGAAATCGTACTTTAATCTTTAAAATTGTTCTTTTTCAAAAATAAACCACCGATTGAGCTGAAATTTTACTCATGTCATACTTACGTTTACTAGAAAACCAATAGTAACTATGAAATTATGTTCAATTTCCTTCTTAACAAGATGCAAAAGATTTTACCAAGTTCAAATTTTGTACATATTATGATCAGTTGAAGAACTTCAAAACAATGTTAACCGCTTGGGCCCCGGCAACGCTGCTTGCAGCTTTAATTCGTTTCTATTGTTGAGGGAGCACATTTCTGGATATCTGAGGAGTATGAATTTCTCGTGGTGGCACAGACTGCATTTTTTGTGACGTTAGATTATGGAATGTATGGGCACGTTTTATGATAAAAATGTTTATGCTAGATTTTCTTTTACTTTACTGAATTCTTTAAAATTTATCAGTCTCTTATCCGTTACTATGAATTGTCGATAGTGACTTTTTACCTTCGTCTCTGTCTGTTAAACTGAGCAAGCCTATTGCATTGAAGTTTCAAGGAGAATGTCTCATTCTTAGCGATTCAACAGTGTGTCAACAACTGCATTTGCTCTATTATACAGATTGATACCGACAACTTTCTTAATTAGCGGACTCTCGAAGGTCACGAATGGCCAGACTTACGATGATACAACGTCACGTTTTATAAGTTTGTGATTTCAACCTTTCGCAAAACAGATACTCCTACAGTAAGTTTTGTCGCAACTGGGTAAATTTGCGTTTTCCTCGAACTTATAGCGCAAAGTGAAATTAAAATCACCAATTGTTACTGCTTGCTAATGCCACAAGTTTTTCGTGCCTGTGCTGATCCTTCACCTGTTCAACCTGATTCTCTGTACACAGATTGGTAATAGGCAGTCAATGTTTCAACTGAAAGCAATATATTAGAGATAAACCATGGTGATTGATGATAATTTGACCATACGAATGAATGCATGTGATTCCAGTTTTTCACGAGCCCTAACGACATCCTTTGTGGCTGTTAGGTCGGCGGGACACAATCTAACGAACGAATGAACACAATATCTGCAAGGTTGAGGTGTCTACGATATCTTACGTGACTTATGTGGGCGGGACTAACGCAAGAGTGAAATGGGCGGACTATGTGCAATGTTGGTGTACGCTTAAGTGACTTCATTCAGCGAAAACATACAACGACAATCTACAACTGGCAATAGCGAGTGTAAACTTCATATTTACGTCATGATCGTGTTCAGCTCATTTTTTGCTCACGGGTTGACACATGTGAGCATATCTCGCAGCGATGTCTGTCTGTCTGTCTGTCTGTGACTGTCTGTCTGTGACTGTCTGTCTGTCTGTCTGTGTACTCAATATCTCAAAAACGGCTCATCAGATCAGAATCGAACCTGGTACATAGATTCAGTTTACAAATGTCAAGAACTGATAAGTTTTTGCCTACTTTTTTTGCTTACTTTTTTGCTTACTTTTTGCTCATTAGCATAATTAATGATTATAAAAACGCATATTATATTGACAACGACTGCCCACAATTTGATGAGATTCGCTACAAATGTCGATCACACCAAGATATATCAGCTCTGAAAGATATTAAGGGGTGACATAAAAGATAAGGATAATTTGCATATTTAATGAACTTTCCTTATTAGGGATATATATCTGATTTGACTTAATCAAAATTGACAAAACTTGCTATGTATATTGAAGATACTACGAGTTAACATTATTGAAAGTCATTAAGCATTTTTACTTCATCAAACTCTTAATTTGCATATTTAATGAACGTTTGAAACTAGGGATATTTATTTGACTTGACTTGACCAAAATTTATGAAACTTGCTATGTACATTAAAGATACTATGATATAACATTTTTGAAAGTCATTAAGCATTTTTGCTTCAGCTAAATACTTTTTTTGCATATTTAATAAACTTTCCTCGTTCGATATATATATCTGAATTGACTTGGCCAAAGTTGATGAAACTTATATACCATTCTTGAAAATCATTAAGCAGTTTCACTTCAGCCAATTCCTTATTTACATATTTAATAAACTTCACTAATTAGGGATATATATCTGAATCGACACGACTGAAGTAGATGAATCTTGCTACATATATTGAAGATACTAAAACAACACTACTGAAAGTCATTAAACTTTTTTACTTCAGCCAATTCCTAATTTGCATATTTAATGAACTATCCTTATGAGATATATTTATCTTTATTGACTAAACCAAATTTGACGCAACTTGCCATGTACATTAAAGCCCCAATAGCTGCTAATTCTATGCATTATTTTCATGATTTTACTTTCAAACCTAAGTTGGTTCGTGTAGATGTGCTGACTGAAGGTTGTGTATACAGGTATCACTGCTCGCTGATTTGGACCATGCCTACATGTTTTAACAGGCTGAATAATAAACGGGTGCCGCACCCATAAAATGGCGCCCTCACGTGAAAAGTACAAATAACAGTATTTCTTGCTCATACACATCATGATCATACCAGAAACATGCATGATGCCATTTACCTGAATGGACAACACAAAATGGCCAGCATTTTGTTGTTGTAATCTTTGTTTTCTCTGTCACATGATTAGTTTTTGAAAATGGCGGAAAATCTAAAACGATGGTAAAACGTTTGAATTTACACGCCATTTTCCACACTTATGGCAGTGTAAACACTTTTTGAGTCTTTAATGGGTCTTATTCAAAGAAAATTTTTGGAAAACAGGATATTTTGAGATCGGTTTTAACACATTCGCAGCTATTGCGGCTTTAAAGATACTATGATACAACATTGAAAGTCATTAAGCATTTTTACTTTAGCCAATTCCTTATTTGCAAATTAATGAATTTTCCTAATTTAGGATATTTATCTGTCTTGAATAGACCAAAGTTGATGAATTTCTTTTTACGTGAAAGATAATATGATACGATATTATTGAAAGTCATTTAACATTTTTACTTCAGCCAATTCCTAATTTGCATATTTTAATGAACTTTCCTGATTGGGGATATATACTTGGATTTAGAATTAATCTGTGGTGAATATTATTCATTATGTTGATCATAACACTTTAAATGAAGTTGCAAACATGTGGCAGAGGTTAAAATTTACACATAACTGCAATATAATGAAACACGTGAGCATTTTCAGTTCATATCTGGTTTAAAAAGTGTTAAAAATTTTTGCGGAGATAAATCGGGAAAATGCTCACAACTGGCAAGGCTTGGGACCAATTATTAGATCTGTACCCAAAAATGTCGTTAAAAGACAGCATAAAGATATTTCTACGCTTTATTTGTAAAACAGTGTGTCAACTGCACTGGTTAAATATTAACAACACTAGTTTCTGTCTTCTAATTCGCTAATATTCACGTATCCAAACTTCAGCAATATTTTGATATGTGGTAATCGGCTGATCCTTGAGAACTTACGATCATAATGTGATGCCTGGTTTGACATGTGGTTCCTGAACATATCGCATTCATTGTCCCCCGACATATGTATGAAATATCAAAGAAATAAGTCACCGGTCAATCGAGCAATTTTAAGTTGTTATGGAATAATGGGTCTGACAGAATAAAAAGGCCCACATACTAATTGAAACTTATGATCGTGAAGGTCTAAAGATGCCCGACATTTTTGTCCCCCTTTATGGATTCTGTGCTTCATAGATTCGTACACTGTGCGATTCAACGACTACCCGTTTGAAAGCTTTTGCCATTTAGATGGCTATGCTTTTATGGATCTGATTTTCTAATTTTCCATTTCATCCTTAGAAACTCTTCCAGTTTTCCATATATTTCGACGCAAAACCACTATTTTATCGATTAATTTATCATGTTTGGCACAAAGAAGGTGGCAGTTGCTGTAATACGCCAAAAGCTAGTCATTTAGGTATCCTCAAAAAATCCTTTTGGGAAATATCAACATTTCTAACAAAGGTAGTACTATTTTTATCCACACTGGATTAGTTTGAATATCATCTAAATGACCTTGTTGATGACCATGGCGACTTTCTCTCACCTGCAGTGCTGTCAGGAAAACTGAATATCAAGACTACTTGGTTTGTGGAATGGAGAAGGCTTTGCAATCTCATTCCGAAACAACGGAAACGTATTCTGAAAGACACCCAACTTTATCAGATGCGTAGGCAATATGACTTTGTGTATGTAAAAGGAAAATGTTTTTCTCTTTCACAAAGAGTGATTACTTTACCATCCAAATTTTTATAGCAGTTTCCTTGCCAAACGATTCATACATCGATATTGTGAAGACATGTGAACTCGTCATTTTAAGACTTACACTTCGCTTCACTGGTCAGGAAATCTATTTTGGATAATCAAAAAATCTCCATCTCAACCTATAGGAAGTTATCTTAATTCAATTTCATGATTTTTTACAGTATTCTTCCAAATGGTGTGAAGCTTTTACCCTGGACAAGTGTTCTCTCCGTAAGGATTCTGAGACGACGTGTGAGCATTTGTTTCTGAATTTTCAAAGAATTGGAAACTTTTGGTACCGTTCTTCGGTTTATTTGGTAAACAAGAAGTTTTTTCAATATTACCTATCAAGCTATTTATTGCTTTAGGTTACAAGTCCCTCCTTAACTTGCAATTTTTAAGACAATCAACCGCCAAGGCAGTTTAATTGTTGACAAATATGTTATCTTTTAAATGCACAAGGCTGACTTTTCTTGTTTTTTTTTATGAAGAATAGATGACATAGACTAAAATACAAAACATGCAACCGATGTTTACATTTGTCCATACACCAGATACATTGAGTGATTTCAACATACATGCATCAACTAAGAAATCCTACCGGCAAAAGTAAACATCTTTTTCTCCCAACAACTGGTGCATCCATTTTGGAACAACTTACAAAACCAATTACACACGGGTGATGACATTGAGATAGACTTGAGAATTTTAACTTTGGTGAACTTGATTGTTC
>LD350701.1:69545-90942 GCA_001465055.1 Ptychodera flava
TGTGTTGGTTCTGGAGAAGAAGATTTTTGAAGATTAAATTGCGATTTACGCAAAATCCAAGATGGCGGCCAAATCACGTGACTGATCCGGATGTCTTTTGCAAACTTGAAAGAGATCACTCTAAGGATGACATGAGTAAAATTTCAGTTCAATCGGTGCGTTGGTTCTGGAGAAGATTTTTGAAGATTAAATTGGTATTTAATGAAAATCCAAGATGGCGGCCAAGGTCACGTGACCGCATGCGATTTTATTCGCAAATCCTTAAGACCTTAGGCCATGCTTGCTATACAAAAAATTTCAAATCGACTAGACCCCTAGGTATTCTGGAGAAGCCATTTTTAGGTTTTTTGAAAATCCAATATGGCGGCTAGGTCACGTGACCAATCGAAATTTCAAGAGTCAGGTGCACGAGAACTAACTACCAAGCACTTGCCCTGCAAGTTTGAGAAGTTTTCGTTCAGCCGTTTAAGAGATCTAGGTTGACAAAGAAACGGCAGAAGAAGAAGAAGAGGAGGAGGAGGAAGAAGAAATAGTAGAACTCGAGCAATACCAATAGGGGCCCAGCCGGTCGGCTTGGGCCCCTAAATAGTAGAACTCGAGCAATAACAATAGGGTCCCAGCCGGTCGGCTTGGGCCCCTAAATAGAATAGTGAGATAATTGAAAGTTTGTCATTTTGATTTTTACCTTGATTAAACTCGTCGACAGTGTATGAAGAACAATCGTACTTGATAATGTGATCTTGTGAGTTGGAGTCCATAACACAGAGCATAGTAGAGTTGATTTCTTGTAGATCTCCTGACAAATCTAAAGATGATAGGTGGTGGTGGCGAAGACTGTTCCCTGTTGTGATTTTGGCGTCTTGACAAACAGTGACTAATGACTATGTCGTTTTTAGTGACATCGACACTACAGTCGCTGCAATTTTGACAACAATATCATCCGTGTTTTCATCATTTTGCTGAAGAATACCGTGAATTTCGATATTGTTTTGGCGGTCATATTGCTGTTGTTCTTGTAATTCTTCATGGGTACTGTGTAACTCTTTCTCTCTGTTAGTAATTTGTCCTTGTAAGCTTATGTTTTCAGCTTTCAGGTGATCGGCGTTTGATAGAAAGTCGGCCAGTTGCTTGCTAAAGTTTTCGGGAAAATATGTTGACAAAATCAACTGACCTTTGTACCTTAACTAAGCTGTGTTCAATCTGTTCAGTTTATATTTCCAGAGTTGACAGAGTTCGAAGAATTCCAGATAGCTGAGTTTGAATGTCTTTGTTTTCCGTCGGGCTATGCGGATAAAAGTCTCCAGCGTCAGCCATCTTTGTTTGCTGTGGCCCGGAACTGTGGTCGCTACCTGTACTCAGTTTAGTTATTTCATGCTTCTTCGCTGGTTTCTTCTGCATCGTTTACTAGTTGGTGTTGTCAAACAGTGCTTCAAAATGTATATCCAAAGGTTTTCAATTATATGAAGACACTTGTTCGTGAAAACAAGAACAACATTGCACGAGCGATCTTACTGTCTGTCCTACCTCCATGACATGCGCAAATCGATCGTCGCCGAGGATGAAAAAGTCATGATGCTTATTATTAGGGGCCCAAGCCTACCGGCTGGGCCCCTATTGCTTTTACTGGAGTTCAATATTCTTCTTCTGGTTCTTCCGCTCTTTTTTTGTCGACCTCGAACTCAAACACCGCTTACCGCAAACTTCTGAAACTTGCAGGGCTAATAGGTACCTATGAGATCTCGTGCACCTGGGTATACAAATTTCGATTGGTCACGTGACCTGGCGGCCATATTGGATTTTCCAAAAATCTAAAAATGGCTTCTCCAGAATACCTAGGGGTCTAGTCGATTTGAAATTTTTTGTATAGCAAGCATGGCCTAAGGTCTTAAAAATTTGCCAATAAAATCGCATGCGGTCACGTGACTTTGGCCGCCATATTGGATTTTTGAAAAATACCAATTTAATCTTTAAAAATCTTCTTCTCCAGAACCAAAACACCGATTCGACTGAAACTTCACATGTAACATCTTAAGTAAAATCTCTTTCAAGTTTGCGAAAGGCGTTTTGATCGGTCACATGGTTTGGCCGCCATATTGGATTTTGCGAAAATCATGATTTAATCTTTAAAAATCTTCTTCTCCAGAACCAACACACCGATTCTACTGATATTTGATAAGTAACATCTTAAGTGTGATCTCTTTCAAGTTTGCGGAAGGCGATTTGATCGGTCACGTGGTCTGGCCGCCATATTTGATTTTTGTGAAAATCATGATTTAATCTTTAAAAATCTTCTTCTCCAGAACCAACTCACTGATTTGACTTAAATTTGACATGTAACATCTTAAGTGTTGTCTCTTTCAAGTTTGCAAAAGGCGTTTTGATCGGTCACGTGGTTTTGCGGCCATATTGGATTTTCCGTAAAATATTAAATTTCAAGTGCAAAGTACAGTAACTATTAGATGATGTTCAAAATCCTACTTGTGCAAGCTCGAATTTTTGCACATAATATCATTAGTGCAAGATTTTTCAACCATGTTAACCGCTTGGGCCCCGCCAACGCTGCTTGCAGCTTTAATTTATACTTGATTTGATCCCGAGGTAGCCGACAACCTCGTCAACCAGAGTAGTTGTCTGAGCCCACATTACATGCCGACACTCATCAGTGCCACAATGCTCGAATAAGAAAATACCCGGGACAACACTCGGCTCTTAGAACGAGCAACTTAATTCAGTCCCTTATCCACAACGGAGTTTGGGGGCTGTTATTTGTTCTCGGCGTAGCCGGTGTAAGCTAACTTACTATATACATAATATAAAAGAAAAACGTTCATATAAGTATTTTACGCAGACGTGAAATAAATTATTTATATTCAATAAATATCCTTCTGACAAAGGGAGGCGATTATATAGTGATCGTGTACAGCAACACTGCTTCTTAAGCCCGGAAACCACTTAGTACAAGAAAAGTAGGCCGGTTTTTTGGTTATGATTAACATCTGACTGAGTGTCTTTTTCCTTCCGTTCTGTGGGGAAGATTCGAAAAACAAACCGGAGTGTTTTAAGTATTGCAAGTGTAGATGAATATCACGAAAATTGCCCACAGAAAACTATGATTTTGGAGGGGGCGGGGTGGTGGACCCGCCGGTACATTGGGGATCGCCCGCTTAATTTTTTTGTTTCATTCATAAATATTTTACAAGAAAATTCACTCTTGAGATCTTGAGACATCCTACTACAATCATGTGCTTAAAATATTGTTATTTTACTTTTGTACTGCAGTTTGTCGTTGTTCGGCATAGCACATAACTAGAGCCCCATAGAAAACAGTGGCATTTTACTAGCAGTAAACTCTTCGCCGGTATCGGACTGATGGCTTGCTCCAAGACATTCATTGCATTAAGGCTACGGATGTAAATGTTATATCTATCGTCTTCAGATAATGTAATACACTGGTGTTTTTCCATTTATTTTCTTTTTGGGCTAGTTTTTATTCAAATAGTCATGTTATTGTCGTGGTTTGGGTGACGTATGTTACAATCTGTTGACGATCTTTATACAGGATTTAATGCGGCTATTTCTGAAATTCTCGATGATCTTGTGCCGATTACGTCTAAAAAATTCACTGACAAACCACGGGCACCATGCTATAATGAAGAATTGATGACTATGAGGAGGAAGGTCCGTCAACATGAGTGAAAGTGTTTGTGTTCTCGTCTCATCGTTCATCGTGAAATATTCTTTTCCTCGCGGTTACAGTATAATCGACGAGCTGATGAAGTGAAGTCTGATTACTACCGGGATCGAATAAACACTGCAGACTCTAAAGGACTTTTCGCGATCGTTGATGAGCTGACTGGATCGAAGAGGACCAGTGCAAAGATTCAGCCGACAAATATGTCCCTCCTAATGAGCTCAACTGTTCGTTGTCATCTTTTAGTCTTGTCAGTGAAAATGATGTTTTAAAGTTAGTTTTAAAATCATCTCTTAAATCGTGCATTTTAGATATTTTACCAACTGAAGTTTTTAAAGATTTTATTTATGAAATCGCTCCGTTTTTATCTCACCTTTTTAACAGCTCACTTTTATCAGGTACTGTTCCGCAGGTTTTTAAAACTGCATTTATTAAGCCTTTGATAAAGAAACTTAGTCGCGATAACAATATCCTTAAAAATTATAGGCCAGTTTCAAATTTATGTTTTTTGTCCAAATGTTTAGAGCGTATTGTCGTGGATCAACTGAAAATCTATTTATCAGAAAATAAATTGTATGCAAGATGCCAGTCAGCTTATCGTGCAAATCACAGTACTGAAACTGCATTGCTTAGGGTTCATAATGATATCATGACAGCATTAGATTCACGAAAGGATGTCATTTTGGTTATGCTGGATTTATCAGCTGCTTTTGATACTTTGGACCATGACATTCTTCTCAATAGATTGCAGTGTCGTTTTGGATTAACAGGTTCAGCCTTACAGTGGTTTCGTTCCTACTTAACAGGCCGTGTTCAACGTGTTAATATTAATTCCACAACATCACAAGATGCTGTTCTACATTTTGGTGTCCCTCAGGGTTCTGTCCTAGGACCTTTACTTTTTACACTACACACAACTCCTCTTGATGATATTATTTCTTCCCACGGCCTAGATTACATGCTTTACGCTGACGATTGTCAGATTTATGTTGTTTGTAATAGTCCAGACTATGTCAAGTTGGATCTTGAATTATGCATTGATAATGTGCGTCAATGGATGAGGTCAAACATGCTGATCCTAAATAATGAAAAAACTGAGGTAGTTCACTTTTCATCGCGTTTTAAGTGAGATGTGACTAAACTTGACAGTCTCAAGATCGGTACTTTCGATGTTACCCGTCCACTACAGTTAAAGATCTTGGTGTTATGCTGGATTCGAATGGTTCTATGTCAAATCAAATAAATAACACGTGTAAATCTGCCTTTTTTTGCACTGTACAAAATCGGTAAAATTCGTTCTTTGATAGATATGCCGACCACAAAGACATTAGTACATGCTTTTGTCACCTCACGACTAGACTATTGTAATAGCCTGATGCATGGGATTCCTGACTATCAGCTTAGAAAACTTCGGTCAGTTCAGAATGCGGCCGTACGTCTCGTAGCACGCACGAAGAAATGTGAACACATCTCACCTGTTCTATTCCAACTTCATTGGTTGCCAGTGAAGAGAGGATCAAGTTCAAAATTTTGCTTTTTGTTTTCAAAATTCTTCGTAGCGAATGTCCACAGTATTTGCAATCATTGGTAGCTATAAATATCCCTGAGCGTGCTCTCCATTCATCTAACAAGATACTTCTTACCAGGCGTGACGCTAAGGGCACTACAGTTAATTATGGTCATCGAGCATTTGCAATTGCTGCCCCATTTTTGTGGAATGAACTTTCTTTTGATGCCCACTGTCTTTGTTGGTCTTGTGAGTCTTTTAAACGTTGTCTTAAAACTCTTCTTTTTAAGCAGTGTTATAGTACTTATCTGTAATTTTTTTATTGCTGAAATTGATTTGATGTCATGTCTATATGTAATTTTATTGTATTGAACAGAGCACTGAGACGTAGTGTAGTACGCTTTTAAGCTATAAATATCATTATTATTATTATTATTAGTATGTTATCACAACCATGCCTCATAGAAAACAATGGCATTTTACCGTCTTTGACCATTCGTTGGTCCGTGCAGATCACTCGCTTGAAGATTATTATTTCTTTAACTATTGATACAAAAATTACACCTAAAATCTTGATGTATTGCACTATAATTGTACGGTATTAATTTTTTGAAGTCCCCCTTTTAAATTTTACGTTGTACAGACTTACGTCAGCGACTTACAAGCCGAATATATCTTTTGATAACACTGGCTTTTTCATCACCTGCAATTCTTTACAGGTCCGTCCACATCGCTCGCTTCATTGTGCTTACTGATGGCGCTTTTAATATAAATAATTACACATATTATCTTGAGATATGTGCTTCAATTGTGTTGTTTTTGATCGTTGAATGTTTACGTAATTTATTCACTTTTTAATATTTGTACACCCGGAATTCAGCGACATCAACATGCCTTGCGCGATATTGGCTGTACTCAGTTTGCAGCTGTATTTCAATGGTTCGACAAACTGCCGATCGAAGCAGTTCTGACAAAAACAAACACAACAGTATTTATTTTTACATTTCACCACATTGACTCCTATACTTTCATTTTTTATATAAAACCTGATATCTAAACTTCTCTTTCTGGGCTCAACCATGTAGAAAATATGTTGCTATTGACAAAAGCAATAACGCAGCTGATAACGGTGGTGGCTCTGTACATAACGATAGGTAGGTCATTTTCCCGTAGTGATCAGTCTTTAATAACAGCAGCGCCAACACATTTACGGTAGTATTTTAAAGTGTCCGTATATTAACTCAAACATTATGACCATCTGGACTGAATGACCCTATTGATTTTTCATATCCAATATTTATTGAAGTCTAACCTGAACTTTTGAAATTATTCTGGCATGTTTTTGTGTTTATAATGGTATGCCCATTTCTTCGAAGAACCAGGCTTTTATAGGAGTACCGTTTGGTATCATTTGCTTGATTGGTTCTTCAAACAAGTGATATTTTGCTTTCATTAAGACATTATTTGCCATTGTAGTGTGCGGTTGGTTTTTCAAAAACAGACTATGTCTTTGTTTCCTATTAGGGCATCGGATTTTATCACTATCTGGGAATGTTCTTTCGAAAGCTAGAATTTGTCACCAAAATATCGATTGCGGTCAATTGCGTTCGACTGGTTAGCTTGACTGCTAGTCGAATTTGCAACATGGAAACTTTATTTCTATCTACTTGTCTGAATTGGATTCTCAATCTCATTGCTTGTTCCCGTTGTTAGGAACGCCTTGAAAACCGTGCTTGAACTGAAAAGATAATCGAAATGTGCTTTATATGATTTTTTTTATCAATTATGTGAACATAAATTCCATGGTGAGGGTTTCATGTCCATCGTCACTGAGGATAAGGAAGTCATGAATGTTTAGTTATCCTTGATTCCTGACCAACAACTTCGTCAACTGAATAGTTGTCTGAGCTCACAACATATGTCGACACTCGTAAACGCCACAATGCTTGCATTATGAAATACTATACTTATGCCTGTGAATGAGCAAGTCAGATTTGTCTCATATCAATTTTATGCGAGAGAAGCTCAATTCAAGAACATTCAGGGCAGAGTTTCAAAGTGCTCAGAAACTTACTCAACCATACTTCTCGTTTTACCAACAAACTTAGTCTGACATGTCTCTGGATCTAGTGGTACGCCCATTTGTAGAAGAAAACACCTTTAAGATCACCTTTTAAGGAATCGTTTAGAATAATTGCGTTCAGTTGGCTCTTCAGAACAATATGAGGTCATTACTTCCCTTGAAGTAATTGTTTGCCATGGCAGTGTTCGGTTGGCTCTTCTAAATCAGCCGATGTCTTTGTTTCCTATTAAGGCATCTATGTATATGGCTGGTTTGATTGACTGTTGATAGAATAGACGACGCCTTTATTTCCTGTTAGGTACTGGCTGGAAATTACAGGATGAGAGGTGGCGGTTCTCACAATGACGCTATGCGAAAAAAGCGTTCGCATAAAAATAGTAACCCTCCCAATTTTCATGGGCACAACAGCAATTGCCCTCACTTACGTGTCACTCCGTATCAATAATATCTTCATTGACATATATTTTAATCTTTGAAGCTTCAAACCCTTACATATATTCAACATTATTCAAGGTTTAAAGTAATTTGATACAAAAGAGATCAGAAATTAAAAAAATCAAAGAGACAATAGCTTTCAGTTTACCCTCATTGATAGATGGGAAGGTTTATGTACAGAGAGCACCATTCTCATTTGTCAAGAACTTATTACAGCCTAAACTCAATATTTTTACAATATGTGCATATAAATTCGCACATATAGCAAATTTGGATATAGAAAAAAATTTCTAATAGTTGATCTGGTACCCTAGACTACCATGAGCACGTAGCTAGTTTTCTATCGTAAACAATGTCCATAGCTTCCTCATGGACTATACTGTATAGTTAATGGACATTTAGGTGGATTACTCAGACCAAATTGCTTGTACATACTTGTTACTCCTCTATTCTAATCGAATACGTCTATATCAATTATAAACATCTTTAAGTCAAAACTGCTCGGCCAAATCCTCAGCCTTAAAAGAGTGGTTCAATAAACGAGATAATTTGTTACATTTTTCTGGCTGCGATTCCTCCACACGGTGTAGAGTTCATGAAGCACTCGTCCCCCCATACTCGCTATCACAACTCGCACAGAAACTAAAAAAATCATCGATTTCTCATAGACTTACATGTATAGTGGATCAACGGTTTTGGTGAAGTTCAAAGATCATTTTTTGTACACATATGTAATTATAACCACGTTTTTCCAATCAAATACATTGATATTAATTATCAAACGTCTGTTGATGCACAGAAATTGCCAATTTTATATTGGAAAAAATATTCATAGTTTACCCATTGACTATCATGTATAATGTATCAACATTTTGATGGAATTCAAAAATAAAATTACTTGTATGCAAAGGAAAAGTTTCCTCACTTCAAGCCATGCACATTTACATAAAGTATCAAACAAATATGAATATACAGCTATAGCTTGTTTTGTAGGAGAAAATTGTTAATACTTTGCCCAATAGCCTCTAGAGTATTATGACTTGATATTTTTTGACGGAGTATTATGATTTGATATTTTTTGATGGAGCACTACATCAGGCATATCCTGTCTTTATGTGAAATGCCATTACCCTTGAAAAATGCCTTGAAAATGGTGACCTGCCACCTAAAAACACTGGCCCTGCCCCCCCTCTTAATTTCTGTCCAGTCCCTTAAGGTATCGTTCAGTTTTGTTGTGTTCTCATTCTCACGATACATGTTTTTTCTTTGTTGCTTATAACCTCGTTTATCAGAAGTGCCACAAACGTTTCCTAATAAAAAAGGTCCAAACCCAGAAACTCTACAGTCGAATAAAGTGTTCCGTTCCGAGCTGACTACTAAGTCACCTACCGAATTCTTTGGGATTTTAAGGTGAGTAAACATAATTTCATGGAGACAAAATATTCTTCCTCAGTATATTATGTCTTTCATCGCTAATGAGAACGGTTTACAAGTTGCTAACATTAAACTGGTCTTCGCCATTACTATTTTAACATTGACTCTTTGATAGTCTTAACATAATTTCGAGATTATAAATCGTATCACAGTGAATCGAAGAGAGCAAAGTACAGATTCTTTAAAGAAAGTTATTTTCCTAACCTGTGTGGATGTACTGTACTCGATCGCTTCAACCAGTACCTACGCAGGTGACTTGTACTACCATTGGTAACATTATTCATCGATATCAGAAATCGAACCTTCTAATGCTGATAAACTTCAGAAAACCGCCACTAAAAATAAATATTTTCACCATTACTAAAAAAAATCCCCAATTTTGAAGAAATCTATAAGTAAAAGATGTCTTACATAACAATTTGTTTAATAATTTGTGACTCACGAGAAAAAACTCAGGGATCTGAGTGTCATTCACTTCAAATAAATTTTCAACATACCGTATGTGACTCTTGAGGCTCTAATCGTGGAAATGAGTGAAAGAAGTAGCTATGGTCAAGAAATTGTTTGAATTGGTCAAGGAATTCAAATGAGTGGCATTGCATTTTATTAATTTCTGTGTATCTTTTTCATGGTCAAATTTATCCGCACAATTTTGACAGTCATAAAAGTGCAGGATTCTCGGGCTACTTAAACTGCTAACTTTGATATATTAAAGAGCTATTCAGCTTCACTGGATTTTATCCGTGCCTATGAAGCTCATGTTATTGATACGAAATGTAGCCGGGATAATCTACTGCTGTTCAGCTATCTTAAACTCAAGGGCCGCCCGCAAAAGCTCACTCAGCCAGGTTGCGATTCAAAATGCCCTTTGAATGACGACGGGTAACAACGAGAGCGATTTGCTCCTTGAAAACTTGTTTAAGGTAATATGCGCCTCGAAAGTGAAAGACTTAAACTTTTGCTCAAACTTTCCTTAAGGAATCTTTCAACCATTCTCTTTCAAAATCAAGAATAAAAATCGGGGGTCACCGTGCACATTTCGGTACTAGAGAAACAAATAACCCAAGATTTACTGATATTGGAAATTCAAAATGGCCGCCATCCCTGTGTTAACTCTATGAAGAAAAATAAAGATTTTCGAATTTCGAAAAACTAAGCCGGTGAAAAGTTTTCTTACACCAAGAGCTTGAAAATGAACCCCAACAAGTGGTACATCAGAAGAGAATTGTAAAAGTTTGAGAGTTTGAATGTCTGTCCCCGAGGTGCGTTCTACCTTAATAGAATCTGAAACAAAGCAATGTCACCACATCAAGGTGTATCATGAACCTGTCTGATTATAAGCAGTTAGACCATACAACTGTTTGAAAAACAATACCTTGTTTCTTCGTTATAATCACGATTTCAAGGGAATAGCTTCAGAATAAGGGGGATCTCTGGAAAGCAATCGTTCTTTGCTAGATTCAAACGGTCGCGAATCATTCAGTGATACGCAGAGGTTTAAAGAGGGAGAGAGAGATCTCATAGAAAACCTCTAAACGACTACGTCACAACAAGTCGGGTTCCATTTCTGCCATTGCTACCCGTGTCCCATGAAAATGTCCCCACGTCTTTTTCTACGTGAGATGTCATTGTTCTTTACGAGGAAAACTTTTTAAGTGAAAATTACTTTCGCTTTTTTTGGTGCCTGCAAGACTTTCATTAATTTGTGTATACTTGACCAATAAAAATGTAATGCGAACTTTTTCCACTCGCTTGTGTTTGCACAGATTTTCGTCAAAGAACATGAGTAGTCGTAATTTTTAAATTAAGGATGGCAGGAAGGGAATGTCTTTTTTTCCTACCAGCAACATCTGCAGTGAGAGTAAATTGAAAGTTTTAAATATGACTGTATTATGGATGAGGGCAGTGTCCAACACTACAATGTGACCGCAAGGGGGCGTTCATTCTGAAAAAACACGAGCTACTCTACCTCTGCCTGTACCTTATCAAATATAGCCAAGATATGGATGGTGTTAAGCATGACTTTAACCAATAAATGCAGATCGTTCTGTAGGTAACGCGTTGGTGTACGATGACTAAGGTCACTTGATACAGAGATTTCTAATAATAATAATAATAATAATATTTATTTCTTTAAAAACGCCTTCCATGTAAAAACAACACCTCAAGGCGCAGAACATACCAAGCTAAAGTTTAAAAAGTTATAGATTTCTATACTTCAATCCAGTGTCATTAAAGGCCAGGGACTTGATCCCAGGGATCAAGTTTGTTCTAGTATGTAAGAGGATTATGGAGTGTCAAAGCCTTTTGTTTTCCATTGAAATTGTAATCTAGTAAGTAATTTTCCTTGCAAGACAATCTGACGCCGACACAGGCCTTTAAGGAACAAATCATATGGTATCACTCAATCTATTGACGTCCTTGTACACAATGTCTGTCCAAATCTAGTATGTCGATTTTCTGTTGGATGGTAAACTTGTCCTGTGAAGTGCTGATCCTCCCTTACCATGTCCCTGCAAATGATGGTCGATAAACTTACTTTGGAAGCAGTCATTATTTACGGCCTTTGGGGAGGTCGTAGGATTTTCATGGGAAACGCTCACCCCCTGCCAACCATGATAAAATTGAGTACCCTCCAATTTCTAAATCAGAAATTTTGACTGATCTCCCAACACTGAGAAAAGTTAAATACCAATACATGTATTTATAAAATTTACAAAAATACAGAACAAGTGAAAACATTTCAAATCCTGATGTACCCTGCTAGATTATCATCGCTTATCTCATGACGGTTAAAAATGTGAAACCAAAAAAAATGAAATTCAAATAAAAATACAACAAAATGCAGATATGAAAGCTCGCGCTATAACCAGTATCCGACCATAGAGTATTGTTTAATTTTGATGAATATCATGACAGACGTTTCACAAGGATATCTTACAGGGCAGCATTTGAAAGAACAGGTGGGGGAGGGGAGAACACGCGAGAGGCTGAGGGGGAAAGCGTAAGATGGGCTGTTCATTATCTTGCATGAACAATTTTGAGAAATCGATATTTGCAATCATACAATCTGGTGCAATCTGAGAGGTGTTTTTATTTTTATTATTTTACTAATAAAAAGGTTAGAACATCCCAAGCGGGAGAGCACGAAAGGGGTCCCATTTCTCGCGTCGAAAATTTCGAGAAATTGATGTGTGCAATGGTGCAATCTGAGATGTTTCAATTTATTTCGCTCAAACATTGAGTAACTCCTCCTTCCTCTCAACATTTTGAGCAACTCCCCTGAAGTTTTCAATAGTTTGAGTGACCCCTTCACATTCCTCCGACACCTCCGACCATATGGCGGCTCCTTTAAATACATGCCATTGTGTTATCAATCTAGTGATAACCCCCAGGAGTGAATCGCAATGGAAAGATGCAGTTTACGTAACGAAGCCGGTGAGGCTATTGATATAAGTTTTACTGTTGGATTGCCGAGGCTGAACAAGTAATTTTAAAATAACGTATGTGGTAGATTTTTGAGCACTCGTGAATTCTACAGTCAGGTTGGTCATTACACATACCCGTTCCCTTGACTAGTTTATATACACTTAAAAACTATCTACTGTTGATTGACCAATCAGAGTGCTCAATTCATGGTGTTTTATTTACTCATAAAGCCTTGGTCACCAAATTCCAGAAACGATTGACAGCGCCGTAGTAAAGTACTGTCCAATCAAAAGTGAACATGTCATATTCTGTAGACATCTGGTACGTTATAATATTCAAATTTGGTAACACAGCGGAAACCAGCTGCAACACAAAATCTGCTGTGCCCCAGGGCATTTATATAATGTGCCCTGAGGCATTTATAGGATGTTCCATTACATTGGAAGGCTATTTCACAAATAAAAGTTTTAATTCATATCCTAAACATGTTACATTGACAAAGGGGACGGTTGACGTAAACACATTGAAAACGAAAATACATCAGTTAGGGGCGATAGTTTTTAAGTCGGATAAAACACTCGTACTCGGGCTTTATCCTATACATTAAATCTCCTCTCAATGGCGATGCTTGATTCATTTGGATGCAAATCCCATTCCACATTTCAGTCTAGATTATTCTGATTTGCGGTAACTCTGCATGGCAACTAGTTCGCGATCCATTTCGTGCCTGCTTCGAGTAGGGTCTAAAGATTTGCCATGGGAATATGGTTGTACAAACTTCTGACGACATTACTTTAGCTACTTCATATGTTTATTCGCTATACATTACTCTGCACTAAAATGCCAAATTTAATTTAATATTTGCGTAATTGCATTTTCTGTTTCTGTTTGTTTGTTTGTTTGTTTGTGTTCTGGCGGGAAGGGATTGAAGTCTTGACCAATGTTAATCCAATAAAATGGGGGATTTGAAATTTTTGACGATATTCAGGGAAATGAACAAAAAATAAAATTTTGATCGCGATTCATCCATTCTTTCTCCTCGGCATTATTTGTGAATTCAGCTTTCCCCCTTCATTATTGAAATTGGTAACCTGTACAATTTCCCCTTATTTTTTCTTAGTCAGTATTTCTTTAAAAAATTACGATATCGCTTTTTATAGGTTCAACGATTAAAGCCATTACCATTTACTGTATCATTTCTAATTTGAAATGCTCAAGTTGGGATAATATATCAAATTTACGTTCAGGTTTTACGGAATTAATGCCAACTTACGTGTACTACTGCAGCTGAAATGCAATTTGTCTACCCGGGTGAAAACTTTATTCATATGGTGAAGAAAAGATTTGATGATTTTAAGCCCGATATTCAGCTATAAAAGGTCGTGTCTTGAAAATATCCGTACAACTTATGACTGTTCTGAGTTGAGCTCTACGCGGTGGCGGCACGACTCCGTTCTCAAAACACTCCTTCAGACTCTTGAAGACATCCTATGCCAAGTTTATGTCGCTCTCTGCCATTTGCGATGTCCCAGAATACGCCGGCTGCCATTGTCCTTTCAGCCATTCTTCCAGAAACATTGTAGTTCAACATGTTGCCTCGAAGTCGATAGGTGCGGGAAAAGTCACCTCAAATTACTGTTTGACTTCAAATCTGGTACAGTGTTATTGTGTCTTTTTACATCCTTTCTTCTGTAACTACGTCACACGTTAATGCTTCACTTGAGCATTAATGGATGATTTACCCGGCCATGGGCTCTCTTAGCATTGCGAAAATGATTGGAAAGTGACTGAAGGCCAATCAATGAGGTCACCTTGAATGTTGAAGCAGCCGCGTGCATGTCAGGAACGAAAAGGGTTCTTCAAGTTGGCAAATTTAGGGCCATTGGGGCAGTAAGCATCTCTGCTCTTCGGTGAACCGTTGGCCATAAGGATACTGAACGAACTATCTGAATTGATTTGTTACCAACACTGCAACGCATAATTATTGTATCGATGGTAAAACCAGCCCATAGCAAAGAAATCGACTCAGTGAAATTTGAAAAATTGTCTGTGACGAGGTCATGAGTCTTGTTTGTGTGCATCTGTAAATATTGTTCTGCCTACGTCTGACCTCTCTACAGACACTGTTTCAAATTTTCCAGAATTGATTTCTTTATGATGGACTAATAGTACCGAAAGACGATAGTAACACCTGGCAGTGGCGTCGTCTCCTCGATTCAGGCTCTATGTTTATTTCCTGTGTACATAGGTTCAACGCAAACCACTGTTTAAATGTTGGGGGCGCGCTTTTTTTCCGAGGCGTAACACCGCATGAAAAGGCTAAAATACAGAACGTATTGACCCCGTATTTTAGCTGTATTTGCTGCAAATTCAGACAGATACAGGTAAATACAGCCATGTATTTATGGTAAATACTGGGAATTCAGCCTGAATTTACCTGTATATGCACTATTTATACATGGTAAATACATCTCCTGTATTTGCCTATATTTACTATAATAAAGGACTACATTTGCCTGTATTTACGTGTATTTCCAGCCAATGTGCTTGCAGCGCTTCCTGCTTATTTTTCAGGATTAACATAAATTCCGGTTACTACAGTTCTGTATTTATATACCAACGTTACCATATATGGCATCTGTAAGTATTCATATTTAGCTTCTCAAAAGATAGAATGCTGGCAGTGAACAATACTGGGTTTTCATAGAATAATTTTAGCCACTGAATCAATGAAAGCCCACTGAGAGGCGTGTACCAATCTACTCGGCACATGATTTCATTTCACCAGATTAGGACAGTAACTGAGTTACTGCTACAAATAAAAACATAGCTTCCGATTTTAAACTGGGGGATCGCCGTAATGATCTGATATTCAAATGATGTTAGGGCAAGACGAGCCAATCTGGGTTAAAAGTTGTCTATATATCTATAGACCTTTTACCAACACAATGACATGATATAATCTCTTCTACTCACTAAATAGCCAGAAGCAGTATCACTTATCACACATATTCAACAGATATTTTACACAAGAACTATTTACCAAGAAAAATTAAAAAATTTATTTCCAAACTAGAATTTAATTAGAGTTTTAAAAATAAATGCACAGTGGAATAAAAACAGGCACTAAAACTTTAAACAATACTTCAAAATAGTTGTATGTTGCACAGATTTTGAATTGCTGCATTGACCTTTTGGAAAGTTTTCTAATCTAGTATAGCACATGTTCTTTTTGTATGGAAAGAAAACAAGCAATGTTGCAGCTGAGAGATTCCCTTCGTGATATTTGCATGCACACAACACATCTGTTTTTACAAACATATATCAGAAGACAACTTACTTAGATCACACTTGGCAACCTGCGTGCAAAATTTGAAAGCAATCAGTCGAGTGACACTTTCTCAGAAGCTATTTTTTCCATTAAAAAGGCAAAACTTTCACCAAAATTCAACTACATGCAAACTTCACCATAATTTGATTAAAATATTACTCGGTTGTTTTGCTTCAGGAACATGCCTAATAAATCTCAAAACCATGAGAGGAAATGCCACGAAATCCCAAGAGGATTTGACCGGTTGACCTCGCTGTTAATTTTATGCAGGAAATTACAATAACAATGCTTGGTCGAACGATGCAGTGCCTTGAGGGTGGGATCGCCAGTGGTATAGGGGGAGGAGTACCTTCCCGATGGTGATAAGTGGTGCAGATTACCGTCGCCTAGGTGACTGGCGTATACGCGTGCCAAAAGACACCTATGGTTGATTTCCTGTTGACCAGTGGTATGGCAGAGTTGCAAATACCTGGACTGAGCCATTTGGTTTTTTGTGGGAGTCGTTGGTACTTGCTTTCGAGACAAAATAAACTGAAAACAGATTAGTAAAAAGGGTAACTAATCACAGAGGCAGTAAATGAATAAATAAGAGATAAGGGTCATCGCGTTACTGAATAACAGTGTTATTTAAATTTGTCTTTGCAATTATCTATGAAATTTGTGTGATATTTCTATCACTTGATTCTTCATTTTCAGCTTCTTAACTTTGCTGAAAAAAAGTTATTATTTGCTATAAAACAATGCTGCATTAGCATTTGCTAAAGGAATTATGTGAAACTTTCAGCGCTAAAGCATCAGATTAACTTTGGTGTTACATAAAAGAAACACACATTTTTAGAAGTTTGGAAAGGTTTGGTCAGGTGTGAAAAGTGTTCTCCCCGGGAATTTCTGATAGCAAAGTGGCTAATTTCCATTACAACATAATTAATTATAGTAGTGGCCATCGCTGAATGGCAACTGAGTGCATGGAGATGCATATGCCTCTCAGAATGCTACCAAAAAGACCCCCAAAAATGAATGGGGCTCCACCCATCATGGAACCATAAGACATGGTGATAAATTTGAGATACAAGAATTAAGAGTCTGGTCAGATTACTCAAAAAATCATGGCAACATATTTATACAGTGACTACAATTTGAGAGGAAACAAAAGACAGAAACGCATAGTCTTCTCAAGACTTCAGTTTCACAATCCCCTGACCTTTCAAGTTGGGGTTTAACAAATGGTAGAACGTAAACCATTCATGTTACTTTGTCGTTTTTAGGGTCTATGCGTGTATATTTGCCTGCAAGGGATTTACACTCTTCCCTGGGTCTGATGTACGGCATGGCATGAAAAGGTCACATTAGCATAAAGAGCTTGGGAACAGGAAGCTAGGAATTTGGTGTTCATTTGCACATAGAGTTACCAAAGGTAGCTCCATGATTTGCAACAGTCAGGAACATTGATGAATGAAAACATAAAAATGTTAGATACTTGTACCTGATAAAGACATTTCTATGCAGAGCTATACAAGAAAAAGTATCAAAAATACTGGGACTTAAGAGGATATAACGATACATACCTGGATTAAACAGATGTCCAGCTGATGTTGTGTAACTATGAAAACGGCGATTTAGGTACTTGTCGACATGTCGCTGTTGTTGGAAAGATTGCTCTCTTCCGTCCAAGTTTCGAAAATGCGTTCTGTAGTTTCGCCCTGGTTAAAGTGGGGTTGAACTGAGAATAAAACGTGTTGCATGTCGAAGTGGACGGCTCGTAACTGCATGATGACCCACTCCGGAGACCAAGTACAACTGTAACACAGGTACATCATAGTCATCAAGATGGTGCTTTACTGTTTACGACCCTTTAAGTGCTCAAATATTCACAGGAAGAATTGGCTTAGAAGTTATTATTAGTTATATTCAATTACGTCAAAATGCAATTTCTGTCACTCTCGTAAGACAAAAATATTACAGAGTGCACCATATATATTTGTGATTCAGCAGATTAATTAAGTGACAAGCTCGACTTTATTTACGAGGAAAAGACTAGGTGGTCAATTTTTACATACAGACATACCTGTTCCGTCCGTCTAATTACGGATTCACTGACTCGTTCTTGCTCTTTTGGTCAATCGATAAAAGTATTTTCATCTTCAACATTAATTTGTCACGTTCAACAGTTATTGTACAGGGCATACACAGAACAGCACAGCAGCATTATCAACCAAAGTACCGGTATACATGTCGGTCTAAGTCGTGAGAGAAAGATGTGGACCTCCAGTAAAAATCACGAAATGACGCCACTTGATTACATAGAGATTACAGTTAGGCTGCGTTCAAAAAAAAATGGTTAAGGGGGATTCGAAAATTTTGGGGGTAGTCGAGGGGGGGGGGGACTTGAAAGTTTTGCTATGCCCATAGGGGGACCTGAAAATATTTTGACCCCCAAAATTTTGATGTCGTCCAATGGTTCTAATGTTAGTAATTAATTGAACAAAATCTAGAACCGTTTTGTCATATTTTATGTCTTTAATCTCGAAAAAAATCTAAAAATGTATAAATGCCATTAAATTTTCGTAACACAAGTTGGCCTTGTAATGGGGCAGGAGCTACAACTCTTGATGATTTTTCAATATTTCTATGCAATTTATCAAACACAGTTTCTTGGTGTCTCTCTACAGCATACTGCTGAAAAACACAATATTCAGTTTGTCAACAAAGCCCGTTTGTCTAAATATTGGTGATAATTGAATGATGCAAATGCACGGTACACGTAGGCTGTGTTGGCACTGGACAGCTCAACATGCTGTAGGGAGTAGAACAAGAACGCAATTGTATAAACTGAACAAAAATGTTATTAAAAAAACACTGCATAAAAACCCTATAATACTTACTGTATTAACATGGATTATTGCTTGTATTTTAGCTGAAGAGTGCATATACAGATGAATACAGTCAAGAATCTATTTTTTGTATTCAGCAAGCGTGTATTCATGTGGATCCATGTGAATTCTCGAGTATTATTCTATAATGCATGCAACTCATTAATGTGAATTTATCTGAATTATTGGGTGTCATGCAGTGTAAAGTTAATACAACTACTGCCCTGCTACTACATACTGGCAGTGACAGTGATACATGTAGTTCTGCCTCTGACGTACTTTCGGTCATAGGACACTCAATTGACAGTGAAACATACATCTACTTGTACACAAGATCCAGCCAGAGAGCAACACATAGAAGACTAGGTGACTAACAGTTACCATGAAATTTTGAATTCTGGCATATGTGAACAATCAAATATTAGAGAAAAAAAAGATGGGGTCACCATACTTGAT
Source organism: Ptychodera flava (assembly GCA_001465055.1). Taxonomy (NCBI): domain Eukaryota; kingdom Metazoa; phylum Hemichordata; class Enteropneusta; family Ptychoderidae; genus Ptychodera; species Ptychodera flava. Next base: position 88,782 of record LD350701.1, read on the forward strand.
CTCATACAAATGTACGATGAAAAGTCAGTCTTTCTAAAATCACTTAAAATCGATATATAAAACCATTCATTTCAAGTTCATGCAGTGAATGAAATTTTCACATCTCATTGTACCAATAACACAAAAGTAAAACTTTGAACAGTAAAGACTGTAATTTAAATGGAAAAATATGTGACTAAATGGAATCTTTTATTTTTTATCAAATTTGCCATTATTACACCTAAAGTTTCTGAGATTAAAACATTAATTTCATGGAATATTTTAACCTTCCAGTATTGTCAATTTTGTAAAACATTTGTAAGTGGCATCTAAGTTGTATATGTCTTGTACTTTGAAAAAAAAATTCGGTAGGTCACTGTGCTCATTTTTTCGCACTTTGGTTAAACCACAGAGTAATATCATAGACAGAGTGGCAACACTTGCATGCCTTTTGTTCCATGGTCGTCTCGGTAGACTATTGGCTTTTCATATTAAAATGAGCTTAAAAGGTGTTAAACTTTTTGGAGGCTTGGTTTGTGGTTGATAATTACACGAGATTATGCGAAACATACGACGAGATGGCATCGTACTGCCAGTCGCGTAGCAACCATAGTTACTTTGTGAGCTCTCAGGCCAGAAACACTGCCTCACGCCAATCAAAACATAACACGCCAGCAGTTTCATAAACATGTCCTTTCTTGGCGCACGTGTAAAATATGGTATGACTGACCGTAAACCATTGAGTAAAACCAGACAGTATCGATAAAAGACTTTCAAATTTGGTTCAAACACAGTCATTATATATTCATAAAAATATGAGAGGTATTTTTAAAACGGTAAAACCCACTTTCCTGAAGCTCAAAACACTCCCGTTTTCGCCAGCACATCACTTCAGATCAGCACCACACGACAACAACAACACAAGCTTTGTCGAACATACTTTCGCTTAACAATTGGTGAAAATCCGAAAATTACCGAAGGGTGCATGGTTTGCACTCTTCGGAAGAGAGAGCCAAGAGCTTCGTGAGGCGAGGCAAACATGGATTGCTTACGTAACCGCTTCACGCCTTAAACAATAGCTGTTGCCACTCTGTCTATGATATTACTCTGTGGTTAAACTTAGCTAGGAATACACAATTTTCATACTCTCTCATGATTGTCATTTTGTGTGCTTTTCAGCTGGTGCCATTGAACTGGCCAGAGTTGGATAAACTCAAGTCGGCTTTGACTGAGAAATCCAAAAAGTTCACTGATGCATTTAAAAATGAATCAATCTAAGAACTTGCCCCAGGTACATGGCTCTACAACCTGCTGATAAGAGATAGTGTTGAACATCTGCGTGCAGAACGACACATTACATGTTTTTTTACTCTGCGTGCATTCCTAATAAATATGCGGCTATATGGTAATTGGGGGGACTTGAAAATTTTTGAGGGTATTGAGGGGGGTCTGAAAATAAATAAGATTTCAATCGCGATTCCTCCAGCCCCCCCTTCCCTCACCATTTTTTTAACGCGGCCTTACCTATACCGTTGTTTGTTTTGACATAGACCCTAGAGAAATGTCTCGAGGGTCTATGGTTTTGAGGACCAAACAAGCCTGCTGTTGCGATGTAAAAAAATCATGCTATTTCTCTGAAGTCGGTATCACTTCTCCGTCATATTTCATTCCACGGTCCCTGCCATGTTGTCATACACATTCTCAGCGGTAAAGGTTCATATTGCCATTCAGTATGAACTTGCTCGTGCATTAAAGTTTATTGACTTTCAATGGTGATAACTTGCTCAATGCCTTGACATGTCATCAGTTACGAATTCTACTGGCTTTCAAGACTAAAGACGCAATATTACCAGCGTTGTTCCTGGTCTGAGTGTCTGATATTGAACACGGCAGGAATACCCGTTCAGAAATGGACATCAACATTTAGTTGTGACCGCGAACCCGAAAGAAATGTCGACAAATCAAAACATCGAAACGGCTAGACTGAGAGAGAGAGAGAGAGAGAGAGAGAGAGAGAGAGAGAGAGAGAGAGAGAGAGAGAGAGATTTTACGCCACCACGACGAGATAGTGTTTTTTCGGAAAGCGCTGGGGGGGTGCACACATACGCTACACTAGTACGAAAATGCGAGAATTTTTTCGTAATATTTAAGAGTAATAAAAACATGAATAACACAAAAAGAG
>LD350704.1:97551-114108 GCA_001465055.1 Ptychodera flava
GATAGCAAACTTTGCGATCTTTGCTCTTGTACCATTGTCGTAATGTTGATAATTACTGCGCTTTCGTTTCGTACTACTCGATGCGGTGATTTCTTCGTTGACAGCAGCGATGGCTTCAGGTAACAGATCACAGGTCTTTACGTCTACAACATCGTTAGGGTAAGGCAAACCGGGTTGGGTTGGAGTCGGGAAAGGAGCCTTCTTCAACCATTTCAGCAGACCAGTAGACATCGTGACGTTTGTAGAATACAAGTACAGTAGTTGATCTGACAGTGAGAGATGTGACACAAGCGAAGGCTAGACGTGTACTGACTTCTCGTCAAGAATTGTTCATCATTTATAGAGAATTTTGCTTTCATCTTGCGGTTTTGAAAAACCTATCCTTTGACGTTCCTGGCGGTTTTGGTTTGTTTACAGGAAAAATATCCTTTGTAACCCTCAGGGTGTGAGCGTTGTTTTGTCATTTCAGTCAATGTGAAAAAGGTGTGAACAATATGCCTACTAGTGGAACTGCGTATGTCAGCATAGCTTACCAGTATGCTTATTACAATGAAAACATCGTCTTTGTCGGCACGGTCGGTTTGTTTGTTCAAAGGAAAAGTTACAAGTGTGTGACAATGCTGATGAACTAGTGCTGAGCGCGAATTTAAAACACCGCCAATCGACGCGATCGTGTGAGTGCGCGAAATTTTAACCCCGCGATTATTCCCCTTTACAGTATGTACCCTCCGGGCAAGAGACCATTTGCCCTCCTTGTGTCGGGTAAATGGTCACCTATAGCTGGCACATACCGGTAGTACCTTGTTTGGACCATAGTATATATTATTAAGTGATGTATAAGCACTTAAATTTATGTACCATGCAGACAGACATTCAAAGGTCTTCAAAGATACCATAGTGATATTCTCAACTGTATTACCCACTGTGTAGCATGAGGAAAGCTGCTGATGTGTTATAGCTTGGTGATGGTAACGTTTGTTGCTAATTTACCAGTAGTTTAGTAAAACAACTATTTTCAATTTTGTAAGGCGATACCAAAGGATTCAACGCACACGAAATCACTAAGGCTGGAATTTGTTGCAAATGCACACTATTGCACATGAAAATCGTAATTTTCTAGGCACTATTGCCTTCTGCTCTTGTGCAAATGTTTAAAAGCTTTCAAGTCGACCAATTTTCCATCTGTGGAAATGAATTTCAGCAGAATTGTAGACACCACCTAGATAAATAAGGTTGAGCATACATTTTAGAAAATTCTCAATACTTTTTAAGATATGGCAAGAAGGATTAAAAATTGTACGAAATTACAAAGTAGATTTTTGCCATTTCAAAACATAGTGCATGTTTCACTGCCGACAAAATCAATGCCCAGGACTGAAGGAGTATATGAAGTATCACCATGTATATTTCAGGGGATTTTGAGTAAATTTGGAGTGGCTTAATCATTTCAAAATCATACTCTGCTAACCTGCATATCTATGATGTCACACGTTCCATGACCAGCAACCATTCGTCTGCTTGGTTGTCAGTGCCATTGTTTTGCATCTCAGGGTCAATAAATGCACAAACACTCTTACTTGCATGGATTTGACAAATTTTCCTTAGCAACTGTTGCCTAGATACTTGAATCCTTCAGTATTGCCTTAACTTGATTTATACAGTCAGTGGATTAAGTCCTCTTTCAGGAACTTTACAAACTCTTCTGAGAAGATTTCCATGTCATGATATTTATATTTGTCTTTGCATTTCCTGACAACACAAAAAATGATTCAGTGTAGCTAGTAGTTAATAATCATGACCATAGTTGAACACTCTTGGACATGATAATATATTTGCTATGGATATTCCATCTAGGTATTATCCACAATTATATGTTTCTATTTATATTATCTTGCACTTCAAATTCTTTCTTATGACAGGACAGAGTCGTGTTTACATCATACTTTCAAGAATATGGCTGTGGATTTGATCACACTTTTGGATGTTTGACCATGATGCCTTTTGGACTGGCTTTCACGACACAGTATCTTGTTCTCTACTCAGTTGAATTACAAAGTCTGAAAATAGCAGCACTTCTTTTGACGCAGTGTAAGTGTTTCATATAATGATTAAAAACTAGTATATATTAGCAATTCTAATTTATATAAGACGTGGTATTTTCATAGTTTTATTTATTAATAGTACCAGTATATTCTTTCCAACACCATTCAAAGTATTAAAATAGTCATTTGAACCCCTGACTACCATTGCCTATGTTATTCCTACATGCTGCAGCACAGCTTGTATTATTACAATGCACACGCACACACATATTTATGGTATTTCAACCAATAAAATAAAATCAAGGAAATTTCAGGATTGTTAGCAAAGTATTTATATAAACTGTGATTGTCATAAATATTTCTATTTCCACAATTTACTCCTGCAAAAAATGGCTGAAAATATTGAAAGTCAAAAATAACATTAAAAAAGTTAAAAACCACTATTTTATCAGGTAAACTGAACCTAAGTATTTGTAGTATTGGTGTGTCACATGGTATTATATCATCATCATCATCATCATTATATTTATTCAGTATTCACAGTGTTCTCCACAGCTTAGAAAAAAGAGAGGGATGTCCAATTTACATAACAATGCATAATTTGCATATTCTTTTGTTGTGAATGAAAGTCTTTAGATCACTTAAAGGTACTCACTCAATGTGCATTGCGTGTTGCTGTCATCAAAATCGTTACCCTCAAAAGATGGAACACTTCAAATACAGTCAGTGTATCTTGCCTGTAGTCAAAGGCTAATATTAGTTAACATTACAACAGAATAAAATTGTTTTGCAAACAATCTATGAAAGTTGACCTTCAGAGGTCAGGTTCACAAATCATTACCTCTGACCAAAGTTTTGGCAGTTGCATCCAAACTGTTCCAAAAATTAGGAAACCTAGTCCAAAGACATACAACAATATACCACAAAGTTGTAATGTAGCAGCACCAAAGATAGCATGAACATCACAATAGGATCTTACCAGAATTTTCTGGCCTTTAAGGTGTACAGTAATTCATAATAGCCTGGATTTTTCCTGCAGTCAAGGGATTAAACAAAATATATATAAAATAGAATGATACCTGAAATAAACCTTTTGATTTTGGTCATGAGGCAAATTTTTTTTCTACCAGATTTCCTAGCATTCAATGCAATCCTGGACTACTGTAGTGTAAATAAAATGACCATGAAAGAACATTTGTATGCCATTGATGGAGATAAATGAAAATCATTAACCCTTTGAGCGCCAAAGTCAATTTTTTTCACCCATATAAATTATAGCTCAGTCAACTTTTGTCAGATTTTTGCTAAAAGTTTGATAAAAAACTGAGGCCAATGAAACGTTGTGTTCATTTGGTCCAAAATTATCAGAAAAACTACAGAAAAGTTTGTAAAAATTGGTAAAATGTTGGACTAACATTTTGGTTGGAAAAAATACAGCACTCAAAGGGTTAAACTACGTAAAGTGAACAGACTGAATTACTACATTGAATATCATGAAATCTATCATGCATCAAAGAAGTATGGTTCGTATTTGCATCTCCAAGGTTACACATGTACATGTACAGCATTCGTTGTAACTTTCAGACACACATCACATATGCATATACAGCATTCATTGTAACTTTCAGACACACATCACATATGTATATACAGTTTCAACTGCATTTATAGTCTCATAAATTATTTGCAGACAAACTCCAAAGGAAACATATGATGCATGTGCATGCAAGGGATGTATGATAATTCGAAAAACTTATGTGTCATAAGTGTCAAGTAAAACAATCATATCAAAGTGAATCTTTTACTTTTTTATCTTCTTCCTCAGTGGTTGCCATGGCAGTCTACCGTCTCTCAAATTCACAGAAATGGGATTTCCGGCAAAATCCATATAATCCTAAGTTAGCACGTAAGTATGTTAAACTCACATATACAAACACTGCTGTTGCCGTATGAAAGTTTTAGGTTGAAGTTGGATTGTTTGGTCCAAAAGACAATTTCATCAGTTCATATACTATGTCAATTTCTTGAGTCCAAGGGAGCTTTCTTGAGCCATCATAAAAGAGCACTCTGTCATAATGCAGTTACACTAAGCCAGTACCATTATTGTAGTCCTTTGTACTCAGTTCACTGTTCAGCTGTTTTTAGTTTCACTGAGTTTTAACTAGCTGCACAATTGTAGAGCTTAAAAATGTTTCCTTGTTGAAGAAAATTTTGAATCAAATGTTGAAAAAGTCATGTTATCAGGAGCTCAAATTGTTATACAGAGACATTTTCAGCTTTCAGTGACTATGTTATTGTGGTTAGTGTTCATTGACAGCCTTGACAATACAATGAATATTACGAAGGGGAAATTTCCAAAGTGAGAACTACAAATATACATTTGATATTATTCCATCAAAATCAAAGTCCCCACCTTCCAAATAACAATCCGGTATCTTTCTCAATGTGAGACATGCTTTGTTTTGCTTTAGATCTGGAAAGCATTGCTACAAGTGCTGAGACTCGTCTTCTGGTGTCAGGATGGTGGGGTTTGGTTCGACATCCTAATTACCTTGGCAGTATCTTCCTTTCCATTGCTTGGTCTCTACCCTGCGGTAAGAATCTATCATCAATATATACATATCAGGGCTGAGCAAATCATTTTCAGATCATTAGCCTGCGCTCTAGTCAGCAAATAAAAGCACTGGTCCTGCCACAGTTACTTTATGCCCACCATCAACATTTTAATTACCAATTGAATAATGCACTAGTCAGTTTGGCTTGCAGATGCAAAAATCTGCCAGCCTAGACACAAAAACTACTAACCCATGAGTTTAGAGGTTAGTGTATTGCTCACCCTTGCATATTCTATGTAGAGAGCATTTTAAATCATAGACTTTGTATACCATTGTGTAATTTTACCAAAGATTTACCTGGAAGTGATTCTTCAAGTTGTTTCTCTTTCTCTCAGTCAGCTAAAGTTAAAATTATTTGTTTGCCGTCCTCCTTCAAAACCTACCAGCCAGCTAGGGGAAAAGATACGTACACATCAGGCCATGAAAATTATTTTTTAAACTCGCATGCTGTGATGCAAGTGACTTTTCAATTTCATTTGTCAAGGAGAAAAACGTCACAATTTAAAAAAATTTAGAGGCAATTTGTCTCTTTTACCAAAATCATTTAAGTTCTGCTGTGAAGTAAAACATGGACAGAAAGAGATACGTGCATATTAAACTGCATTTGAAGAAGGGAAAGAATGGATTCAAACATTAACTACATCTTATCAAAGTAAAGTATTGGTGTCACATCTAAAAAGTAAAATGCAGAAGAAGTTTGAACAAGAATAAACCTCTTTCCTGTAGATTTTCAACTAGAGTAACGCTGATCTGACTTTTCCATCCACAATATTAAAGAATATCCATGGTTCTATCTTCATCAGCATATGGACAGCATCTCTGTTATTCATTTTATTTATTGATTAATTTATTTATTTATCATAACAATCTACTTGAAGCTTCACCAACCAAAATACTCATTGTGTAATATAACAACATACACATAGTGGATTTATATTTTGGGTACATATTTGACCCCCTAGATGGTTACACAAACTTCTTAAGCCTGATGAATAATTGTACTCCATGGAATACCTACCCGTCAAACACAGATTATTGATAAATGTACACTCTGGAATACCTGGCAATCAATTTCAAAATAAATAAAGAGAAAATTGGAAAGTAGGTAGTTGTCAGGGAAGCACTTCCAGCTTCAAAATGCTGATGGTGTTATGATGCATCACCAAATTCAATGACAATGACTATGAAAACATTGATGTCAAATTCCAATGCAACTATAGCAGCTATTCTTCAGATGGTAAGCCTTCAATAAATCTTTGCAAATTTCTTCCATTTTTCTCTCTTCAGGATTTTCTCATTTATTGCCCTGGCTTTACACTATCCTTGGAGTGTGCAACACAGTATGTCAGGAAAGAAATGATTACGACAAATGTAAGAGGAAATATGGTGCTGCCTGGGCAAGGTATTGCCAAAAAGTAAAATATCGTCTTGTACCTTTCCTGTATTAAACTATTTAAATTTCATACAGTAATGTCATTTAATGTTTTCATTCATGTTCATATTAGTCTTTCTTTGTCTCATATCTAGTATTCAAGATAGCAATGCAAGGCTTTTATTGTCCAAGTTTATGATCACACTTCACATGGTGACAATCAATTGAATAATGTAATTGAATCAATAAATATTTTCTAAGACAATTTTCAGAGGGTGTGTCATCAGCATTCAACACAGTTTACAAGTTTACATTTTTGTAAACCATCCCCCTAGATGCTGTGTGGACAACACTATCTTGCCTCAAAATCATCCATTCATAAAGGGGCACAACACTATCTTGCCTCAAAATCATCCATTCATAAAGGGGGAAGATCTGCTTGAAGGGCCAGCAGCTTCAACTTTTGATTACTTCATTATTTTTGTTTTCAAGTAAAATAAGATTTCTTGTTCTACTCCCTAAAGCATGTTGAAATGCATAGTATTAAGCTTTTCAAGTCAGCCTGTACAAGTGTACATTGCATTATTGTTGTTGATGTTGTTGACAGTTGCATTGTGGTCCAGACTGGAGTTCAAATGTATACAATAAATAACAGTGCATTTTAGGTGTATATACACAGTGTTAGTCAACTAAATAGTATGTGTTTCAACATGCTTTTAGGAGTAGAACAAGAACTTGGAATTGACTTGTAAAACAAAAATAGAGACAAAAATCATCACAAGTTACAGCTAGTGGCCCTTTAATGATTAGTAAACAGCTGATGTCATCGTGTACAGAATTCTGATAGGGCAGTAAACAGCTGATGTCATTGTGTACAAAATTCTGATAGGGCAGTAAACAGCTGATGTCATTGTGTACAGAATTCTGATAGGGCAGTAAACAGCTGATGTCATTGTGTACAGAATTCTGATAGGGCAATCATATGACTCAGTGCTGAGCTTCAAAATAACCAAATTCTGCAACTTTTACATTAGTGTGTATTTTTATAGAGAGACATATCATCATACCCGTAGCACCCTTTGCATTGTATGGATTAAAGATAGAAGATGACGGGGAACGGAGTGCATTGGCACTTTAACAAAGTTATTTGATCATTTGAACCAAGTGTCCTACCAAGTATTCATCAAGTACTTGATGTTAAGTTGAACAACTAAGACAGAAATGTTTTGGACTGTGAAAAGTCAATTACTAATTATCTTTGGCAACAAATTATTTAATCATAACAAACATACAAAAATTCCTGTTCACAGGTAAGTTTTTTGTTAATTGCTGTTTATGTAATAAAGAAAGACTCATTTCATAAATGCATAGCTATGGCCTAACCACTTCTTACTGCATTAGCTTAAACCTTAGCAAAAATATTTGTGTAACACAAGATTTCTTAGTTTTTTCAAATCAATTTTGGAATTTTTAGTAATTTTGATGTTTAATTTGTGAAATTAAGTGAAAAGTACATTTGTATAACAATCACAACCCATTTGCTAAGCAGACAGACTTGAACTTTTTGTAAAATAGTATCTGCATCAATCATTTGTGGAAAATAAGTTTTTAGTATCTCAGGGTTACGTTTCTGATAAAAACATACAATACATACTGCCAAATCTTGGTGAAATTATTTCAAAGGTTATTTAATTGGTACATATGTAGTGCAATTTCTTCAGTTTGATTAGACAGACAGATAACCATCAGTAGGTAATAAAGCATTGTATTAAAGTAGAATCCATTTCATCATGGCTTTAATTATGTGTGTTAATTTTTATCTTCATGAGAAGGCACTTCTTTTTGTTAGGGTTGCATAAATCACAATATTTGGTCCATATTTGTGTAAAGTACTTTCTTTCATCAGACAATCCACAAACTTTTTATTTATATTGTATGGTCTATAGTCTCTAGTTTGACATTTTTGAGTTGACTGCCAGAATGGTGTGTGTTATATATGTCTAGATTGCTTTGTTTTTAATTTATACTAATAGCAGTGCTAACATTGTGTCAAAGCATATCTCAACAACCATGTTTTTTTTAATAGTTTATCGATATCCACTTTAGGAAGTTTTCCTGTGTGATGTGATAGTGTCCTTATTCAGTCCGGGTTATGTCCATAGAGAGGATATTACGATTGACCAATCAGCGAACCTGCCGCCGCCAACGTCATGAATAATTAGCCATGCAATCCTTGGCTCGCAGATTGTAATGAGTTCAGAACTTTTGGCTAGATTTCACCCTTTTTTTAGCACTATGTAGTTTTTAGATGTAGACGTTACGCACAATGTTCATTACGGTCGAGATGGCGACTGACACAGGTGGCTATTACATCAAAAATTGCTTCTTTGGATGGTTTTCCTGGCCAGGTACCGCTCCTAGAAATCAGTATTGGATCCTTGTAAATTTACAGTAAGTTATTTGTCGCCAAATATCGCCTATTTTTGGTCAAATTTTAATTTAACCTTTCCATCTGTAGCATGGAGAATGTTTCAAGCTTTGCAACGATGGGTCAACAGTCCTTGTTGGTCATCGGAACACAATGGAGCACGATTTTTTCGATCACCATGCATTTCCCAGTACGATTGACCCTTCACTCAAAAAACGTGCGCCGGATCAATCGCCAAGAAGTTAACCAAAAGCTGGTTAAGACTACGAAAAACGTCTAATAACTCTTTGCCGAACATGGGCAAGGGTAAAGAAACTCAGAAAACTATTCCTGAAGAAATCTTACAATTTTTAAAATGGTAGAACGTCATGAATCGACTCTGGCTGAGACACATCCGGGTAGCCAACATTCTCACTCAATCGGCGGATCTGTCAGCTAGGTCAGCTCCCGATCTGAGCATAACATTTTAAAGTGAGCCAATGTAACCTTTGACCCTCGTTACGTGATTGGTACTTGCCCTAACCTTAGTACATATATGGTACGCCATTGGCTCTTTCCAACTATCCTCTATACGGACATTACCCGGGCTGTTATTGCAATGTAATCATTTAAACAAAGGGATGCATCAGACTTCAACACATTGCTAATGCCAACCACTGCATACTACGTACAATAGTATGGTGTAGCAAGGGTTTTGGAATTGTTCACAGTCGTTTAGATATAGCAAGAAGCTTTCAAGTTCAACAAAAAACTGCAAAATCCATATTTGTTATTTAGAAATATGTTTGGATCACAAGATGTCACTTCTATGTCACAGGAAAAGGCCAAGGCTGTTTTTAAAATGAAAATCAACTGATCCCGTTCCAAATCTTTCCAAAGGTCAGGCATTTTCTACAGAAAGTTCTGAGATTCATTTTTTACTCCAATACAAGCAAAGCTTTATATAAAAGTGAATAGATTGAAAGTCATGATCTCTAATTGTATAGTATACCACGGTAGTAATAATCCTGTAAAGTGAGATGGCACATGGCATATGACAGGATACATAGTTATGCAAAAACTGGTCATTTTGTATCAGTGGAAAGTTGATATAACCATAACAAGACAAAAGGAATGTAAAATATTCCTACTGTAAATACCTCTCTTTCTTGTCACAAGGTCTTTCATAGATTGTTTTGCCCCTTTTTTAAGCCTTCATAAACAGAGTTCCGTATAGAGTTGGTGTCTTTACTTGGAACTGTAGTTTCAGGAAATATGTTGTTGCAAAGATATTTCATCAGTAGCCAAAGTCACCAATAGTTAAAATTTTTCTGTGTGTGTTTTTTAACAATGAGAATATTTTCCATGACAGGGTTTTTTGTAAATGCAGCCAGGTTCGATTGTTTTTGTAAATGCAGCTAGGTATAGTTGTTTTATATAGATGCAGCTAGGTATAGTTGTATTATGGAAATGCAGCTAGGTATAGTTGTATTATGGAAATGCAGCTAGGTATAGTTGTATTATGGAAATGCAGCTAGGTTTTATTGTGAACCTAAAGAGACATGGATTTTACAATCATCATCCTTAACTTGCACGTGCTACCTACCATAAAGTAAGGTTTCTTGAATAAATTTAGCTTCAGTGATACATTTGAGAATTCAACATTGCAATATTTTATGTAATAAATCACATGTTTAGTGAATTTTAGGCAAATGATTTGAAAGGTGGGATTTTCCACATGTAAAAGAAATTGTCGTTACTATATTAGATAATTTGCTATTAAGTAGCGCGACTGTACAGTAATGCCAAGAATTTGTTTTATCCTATCAAACTGCATTTATTGTGTTTTAGCAGAAATGCACATCTTTGTATTGAAATACATCTTACTGTTTATCTACTATATGTATTTTGTCAAGGGTAAGCTCCAAACTCCACATTCAGTACGCAAGCCCTCATTCTAGACTTCAAAGTACAACAGTTCATATCATATCCAGAGTATCTGGCAGAGCAATGCTTGTGCTTGCAGAATCTGATTTGTATTGCTCACCACTTGCCACTTTCTTCACTGCGTTAAGATATTCAAAGGTTTTTATTTCTGGAAAAATCTGTGTTATGCAAGTAAAATTTATGACAATACTATTTTTGCTATTTTAATAAAGCTATTGGTAATTTGTACAAACTACAAATTGACAGATTAAGATTGTATGTTCAATATTGATTATTTCTTGTTGATATGTAAGGAATTTATAAATTTTTGCTGAATTTTTTATATAAATGCCATGTATTTTTGATTTTTTGAATAGAAGTGATCTGTTTTACTAGAATATATGTGTTTATGTTTTAGATTCTTTGACTTTGTGATGCAAAGATTATCACATAGCATTGTTACGTGACATAGGTTTGGGAGGTCATTGGCGAGCATCTTACATAAAGAAAGGCAAAGGAGATAATCTTACTGCAATAGTAGGCTTGCCTCCTTTAACATCAATGAATTTGAAATGTAAAAATTACACATTCAACATGTGAATTACATGTTATTTAAAACCGTACTAGGACTGTGACGGTCAGGGCACTGTCACTGAAGTAACAAGTAGTGAAGACCATTCAGTCAAGGGGACTTATAGATTGACATCCATCTGTGTGTCCATCCACACGTATCCGAGACATGCATGGCCCAATCTCTTTCAAACTTGGCGCAAAGATAATGCACTATAGCATACATACACACCACAATTTGTTTTTCTTGCCTTTTTTAACTCCCAGAGCCATTACATAGACATACCTGATAAATTTCTTTTTTAACTTGGCACAAGGACAACTCTATGATTTTACACAAGAATTTTACATGTCTCCATTATACCATCCAATATGGCTACCAGGAAGTCATTTTCTTATGATGTTTTAATGCCCAGAGCCATTACATAAACATGCCTTGACATATTTCTGTTAAACTTGGCACAAGGACAGAGAATCTTACTCCAAACATTCTCTGATTCAACAATGATCTATACGCCTAAAACTAAAATGTTGTCTTTGGTTGCAAGATCAATAATGTATGTGGTAGATATGCTTGCTGACCTCTTTGGAGCTGGGTGTCATTCAACAGTTCCAAAGATAACAAGTATGTGCTATGAGACATTTTTTAGATTGACCAGTGGCAGTTTACCAACAGTATGATAATTAAGGGATGCTATCTTGGGTAACTTTGTATGACATGTTTGATACCCACAAATAAATCTTCAAATTATACCCTTATAGCTCTAACACATTCAAGATCAAGACCCATTTTTCACGGTATAGTAGTAACTTGTGATGAAAAGGAAATTCTCCACATTATGACACAAAGACTCATCATCTTGACCTGGTGATTGTTCTCTGCTGAATTATTGCAGAGCTCTATGCTCATACATGTTAGTATTTTTCAGTTTCATGATCCCCCATAAAACCTTTTAACCATAAATGTAATACTTTATGGTCACATATTATTACAATATCATGGTTGGTTTCACATTATGAAGATTAAATTTAGGAGTTCACATGTGTATGCTACTATTTTGCAGTGTGTTCAGATGGACAGAAATGTTTGCCAAGAAGAATCACCAAGGTAGAGAGAAAGCATTGTGTAATACGCAAGGCTTCAGCCTAAATTATCTTGGGTTTTTTAACTGTGCTGTCAGCGATTTGGAACATATCAAATACCGGTAGGCTGACTTTCCATGGTCGTCATCCATCAACAATTGCCTTCTCCTCTGAAACCACATGTCCGATTGCTTTGATATGCAGTTCACTTGGGGTGATCATACTTAAAAGCCTGGCTCGAAAAGGCCTGGGATCGGGATTAACTGAGGTGTTAAGAAGATTATAAGGAGTTTCTGTCTTTTGTGTTCTTTTAAAATTGCAATCATTGTATAAACATGTTGCTAGATTTTTGGTTTAAGTCGGCACCGGGGTTTAACTTTGTTCAAATTGTGGTGAAATTTGCATGTATTTTTATTTTTGTGGTATTTTTTGCTGTTTTTGGTAGAAAATCTTCTCTGAAACCAGTTGTCAGTCAGGTTGCTTTGAAATTTGATATGCAGTTTATTTATGGTGACCTCAGTTAGATTTGTTCAAATCATGGTGAAATTTGTATTTTAAAGGAAATTTTTGTCATTTTTGGTAAAAGATCTTTAAAAATCTTCAAAACCACTGCTTTGATATTTGGTACGTAGGTCTCTAGGGATGATCTATTTCAGATTTGTTCAAATTGCGCAGAAATGTGCAAATTTGTATTTTGGGGACAATTTTTGCCATTTTGGTCAAAAAATGTCTTTCTCAAAAAGTCTGATAGCTTTGAAATTTGGTATGCAGGTTTATAAGGATGAGCAAAATGTGATCTATTCAAATGATGATGGAATCTACAATTTTTAGCTACCCTGTCAGCGACACAGAGCTTGTCAAATAGGTTGATTTTGCGTTGTCGTTTTCTGTCATCTGTCAACAAATTGCCTTCGCGTCTAAACCACAGGGAGCTCGTACTCCTTGTTTATTTTTGTCTGTGTTTGTTTGTGTGTTTGTGTTTGTTTATTTATTTTTAATAAAATAACAGCGAAAAGCTGTTTTGTTAATATTTGTCAATAAAGAGCAGTTTGTTTGTTTGTTTGTTTGTTGATATGTATTTCTGATGGTTAGGGTTAGGGTTAGGGTTATACTTATTCACTCCCTGAATATATAGAGGGAGTGAATAAGTATAACCCTAACCCTAACTTAAGCCTAACCCTAACTTAAAGGCAGGGGGAGCCTATAAATACCCCCTATCTCCCTGGGCATTCATAATCCAACATGAGTGGCACATGATAACAGCGTCAACGAATGCTCCCGAAAATCTGGAGCCTTCAACGACCATGGTGTAAATTAAAGCATTGTTCCAACATATTAAGCCTAACCCTAACCCTAACCATAAGAAATACATATCAACAAACAAACAAACAAATAAATAAATAAACTGCTCTTTATTGACAAATATTAACAAAATAGCTTTTCGCTTTTATTTTATTAAAAATAACGAATAAACACAAACACGTATACACAATCAAATATAGAAATAAATAAACAAGGAGTACGAGCCCCCTGTATCTAAACTAGCAAGTCTGATTGCTTTGATATTTGGTATGCAGTTCACTTAGGGTGACAACAGTTAAGTTTGATCAAATCGTGGTGAAATTTGCATATTTGTATTTTTGGGGCATTTTTCGCTGTTTTTGGTAAAAAAAATCTCTGAAACAACATGTCCAATTGCTTTGAAATTTGATATGCAGTTTACTTGGGTGACCCCACTTAGATTTCTTTGAAATGGTGGTAAAATTTGCGTATTTGTATTTTTAAGGCAATTTTTGTCATTTTTGGTCAAAAAATCTTTAAAAATCTTCAAAACCTTAGGTCAGATAGCTTTGATATTTGGTCTCTAGGGATGATCTACTTCAGATTCGTTCAAATTGTGAAGAAATATGCAAATTTGTATTTTTAAGGCAATATTTGTCATTTTTGATCAAAATTTGTTTCATCAGAACCGCTTGTCTGACAGCTTTGAAATTCAGTATTCAGCTTTAAAGGGATGAGCAAAATGTGATATATTAAAATTATAATGGAATCTACAATTTTGTATTTTGGGGGCAATTTTTGGTCAAAAACTGTGTTTCTCAAAAAGGACTGATCTGATAGCTTTAACATTTAGTATAGAGATTCCTGCAGATGGACTAAATGTGATATATTTAATTTACGAAGAAATCTGCAATTTTGGTATTTTGGGGGCAATTTTTTCCATTTTTGGTCAAAAAATGTGTTTCTCAGAAAGTAGTGGTCTGATAACTTTAAAATGTAGTATACAGGTTCCTACAGATGAACTAAATGTTACATATTGAAATTACTTTGTACTTTGTAATTTTGGAATTGACAGACCTCTACTGCAAGTCAATTCTCTGTTTTACATTTTCACTGCAGCGGTGGTCTCCCAATTCAACAGATCCAAGTTTTTAGTTTGCCTCAAGAAACAACTTCTGTTTTTAAAACTCGTTTTGTGCTAAATTTAAAGACGCCCTCGTCAATCCCTGGTTCTTGCATTAGCGAATGTGTCAACAGCCCATTAACAGTTTGTCATTCTTTTGTTTTCCATTGAATATTTCATCAAGTAAATAATATTTATATTAGATAAATCTGATAATTGAGTGGGGGCTTTAAGGGGGTGATCAGGTGTGAACAGTGTGTTAACTGCCCCCCTTTCCTCTAACTATTGTATAACACCTAACTGTGCTGTGTTCCAGTACTGTGTACCAAGGTCCACTCAATCCATAGTTTCATGGTTCAAAAGAGTACATTGTATAGGTGTAACCTGTCAAACATGTAACAAGCCACAATAGCTTAACAAAGCAACTTATACTTTTTTATTGTGATTTCATAATTTACATACAAACAAAAGGTCTCGGGCATAGAACTTAAAAGACGATATAAATCAATCTTTGCTTTTAAGACATACTATTTTAGATATCAAGAATTTTTACTGCTGGAAGTTGGTTTTTAAAACTTAACATTTCTGATTACCTCTTACAAGTGCAAAAAGAAATTCTGAAAAACAAATGTGTACAATTCATAAGTCTTCAGTGGAGAACTTCACTCTATAATGAAGTGATTAAATATTATATATATATATATATATATATATATATATATATATATATATATATATATATATATATATATATATATTATAAATATATTTATTTATTTACTATATATATATATAGATATATAGATATATATATATAGATATATATATATAGATATATATATATGACAAATTGAGAACATGAAATGTACTACAAATACATGTACTATAAGGTCTGTTATCATAGAAGCAGTGGTTGAGTACAATACAATGTTGTACCAAATGTTTAGTTATTTGTGCTTGCTTTAACATACTTTCTGAAGTGTTTTATTGTATTATATTGTATTCACATTTCAACTACAACTCTACAGAATATCATAATCCAATTTCTCACAGAATCTACAAAACTCCACCATAACCTAGAAGACATACATACATGTATGTCTTGCATGAGTCATGCACATTAATGATACTGCTGAACATGTCCTGTATCGGTTTAATTAAGCACTGATATAAATCTATATTTTATCTGTGTTGATGTAAGTTTGTCATGAAAGGAGCTGGATCAATACTCAAAGGAATGCCTGTAGTTTATAAATTTACTCTGTTGCATTTCTGGGAACAGATTTCAACAACAAAATCTTCTATGGCAAATTCAAGATTAGAATGCATATAGTAAAACGTCATGGTCACTGAGCTACAAAATTAATGTAGATTAGATTCCTACTGCCAAAGTGAAATAACACCTCCCCAGCTGCATGATGCTAACAGAGTTGTAGAAATAGGATGTACTGCTACATCAATACAAACATCTTGGTGAGAAGACATCACATGAATTCTCCTTGCTGATTTATAATCATAAAAATGAATCTTCCCATCAGCACTACCAGTTATTACAACATTTCCATCAGCAGAGATATCACATCCAATGGAATAACCTGAAACCTGCAACAAATAGTACTATTGTTATCCTAATATTGCAGTCTTGATAAATGCCTAGATATTTATGATACCAGTGTTTTTGCTTTGAAATAAACACTGCTGATGATAGGCTTCATGGATGACATTGTATACAACAAAACCGTGTTGCTAGGTGATACTGTATACAACAGAACTGTGTTGCTAGGTTATATTGTATACAAGTTGCTAGGACAGCCGACAAGCCTGTCCTGTAATCTTGTGTATTTATCAAAAAGTTTCAAAGCAGCAGATTTTTACAAGAAAATTGAACAATAGATAAGAACAAAATTCTCAAAAATGTTAAAATGAGAATTTTACACAAACTTTCACATAATATAGTGTAATGACAACATTCCTTATAAAAGGTACATAATGAATTTGAAAGGGGTATTACTGGCGGGATACAGATGACGCGACATCTGACCAAAATTCAGAATACTTACCCCTAAAATTTTTGCATATACTATGTTTCATTACCGTTTAAAGAAACCATACAAGGTATTCCTCATTGCTGTTGGATT
>LD350705.1:0-13848 GCA_001465055.1 Ptychodera flava
GTATTACACACTGTTGTGAGAGTCTATACAATTTTTGTGCCATCAATCACAATCCAGTTATCTAGCAATTGACAGTGACACACAGCTAAGAGTAAATATACATGTACAAACTATAATATACTGACACTGCTCTACAAATAACATCTCATCCAACTTGTATCATAGTAACTCAATAACTATTCACGTGTGCAACTCACTGATAGTGAGCTATTGATGTCAAATGAAAGTTAATCAATGTTAAACTATTATATAATGTATGTTGTGATTGTGCGAATACATATTCATGTAAGTTATTAATGTTTATGTCGAACTTGTATATCACATTATTCTTTAATACTAATATTGAATTTATAAGATTGTCATTGAACACTATAACATAGGCTTTGATACACCATCTTGCATAAAATATTTGCCTGATAAAAGAGACTTGCTTCCCATGTGTCCATCTATCTATGATATTCATCTGTTGATGTATTTCCTTTCTGACACATGGCTATGGATAAAACCAGCTTTCCTGACTATTCTGGGCAGATCGTCCATGTAGCCGACACGAACACGAAGTGTCTGTTACCGGCTACCAAAAACTATGAAAAATAGTAAAGAATGAGCTACAAAATCACTATCAGTTTTAAGTTGCACGTAGAATAAGTCTGTGCCTTTGTATAAAATACTGTAAAAAAAGTAGAAAGTGAACAACCAGCTGAAAGTTAGTTGAGGAGACCTTAACCGCATATCATTTGCATCTCATTGTCGGCTAAATGGACTGTGTGCCCTTTTCTGTACCCAATGATTAGTTCAGAACATTGAGTTAAACAGTTCACCACCATTTTTTCTGCATGCTGTAAAATCATTAATTTTCACAAAGATTTAATTTCACTATTTTGATGTTTTGAGACATTTCACAAGGATTTAAGTTAACTGTTTTTGCCCGTAAGATTCTATTGTTATTTTTTCACTGGGATTTAATTTAGTGGATTTTATGTTTCAGCGAAAATAGCGAAATTGAATTCCAGTGAATAATTAATGCTTTTACAGTACATGTATACTTTTCCAGTCATTAAAACAAGTACTGATATCATTCATAAAATCACAGGGAACTTTCTGTGAGGAGTAATTTGGCACTGTAATGTACAATGTACATATGTACATATGAAATTTAATAGTTCATTTGATGAGGAGAGTTACATTACACTGTACAGTATCACTGTGGTGTTCCTTGTATGTATGATTCCACATCAAAGCACATAATATGGTGTTCTATGACATATGATTTTCAGTCTAAGATAAATTGAATGTTTGGCTGGCACAGTGTCGTTGACTTGGTAATTGAATTGCCATTAAAATTACTCTGTGTGAACAGCCCTGACGTTTTGAAACCAAGGAAAACCATTATTGGGGATCATGTTTCTCATTGGACAATGCAAGATAGTTTAAAAATAAATAATATTTGGCAATTGTATTTTCGCATTCAGGCGTCATCAATTGTTTGACAGCAGTTCAGCATTTGCCCTTTTCCTCATCTGTCGTCAAGTTCATCATTCATCCTTCCTCATTCCAGTGTTCGTTAATATTTACCTAGAGGGTAAACTGTATCTTGCGATATAATGTCACAGACAATTAAACAGTATTATGTATGAGCCAGTGGTTTCATGAAAAGACATTATGGCAGGTAGATACTACACATGTACAAGTGAGCGACCACAGACTGTACAATGTATTCCTTCCAGGTATAACTTTAAAAGGTAATTTTCCCATACTGTTGTGAGTAATAGCAGCGATTTATCAAATTAGATCTGCAAGGTCAGTAATAAGCCGACTAGGGAACTTCATTTCACTGATAAAATGCTTTGTGATAAGTTTGACCCAATATTGAGAAATGCATGCAAGAATTTATTTGACCAGACGAGTTCACTGAACGGGGAAATGTTGATCTTCTTAATGGTATTCTTATCATTCCTTTGTGTACAATAGGGCAAATTCTGACCTATAATTTGAATTTCAAATGTGTGATAATTGCAGAAATGAAGTGGATATGGTCCTTCCTCTCCATATAATGTGTTTCTAACTGAGTGGTTTTTTTGTACATATAGTATAATAGCAATAGTGAGTTAAATTACACTGTCATTAGCACTATCAAGACAGCATGAATTTCAAAAATATTTACTACATGTATGCAGTATCCAGCTGTTGTTCCATACAAGGCTACTCACATCCCTGCCACAGCATTGCACACACTTTACATAATATCCGATATCCTAACAAAGACATTTGTCCATGAGGCGGGTCTAGTATAGCCAATAAAATATCACAACTGGGGTAGCAAAAAATCTATCAAGGTCACTTTTTTAACATGTTCATCCAGCTGTTATCATAATGGCAAGATACGATTATCAGTTGTCAAGCCATTATCTTTTACAACAATATATCATTCCTTTCAGTCTGGACACAATTGACACAAATTTGATTGAACATGTGATATGAACCATGTCAAAAGTTCATATTAAAATACAATGGTAATATCCATACTAGGTCACAGAATACACCATAAGAAGTAATAGGCAGTAAAACCACTGCCTACTTTCTGAAAAGTGCAATTTAATATTTTACTGACTTTCATGCTTTCTGTAGCACACTGCATTTATTGAAATATTGTCAAATATTTTTCTGTTACGCCTCTGCAGATGAAAATAAAAATTATCCACCCTTCACAGATGATGATAATTGAAATTACTGCGTTTATAAAATAAATACATGGAAATAAAAGTACAATGCTTACACGAATATTTTTAACCTGTTCACCCCCGATTCCCTGTATAGAGGTCCACACTTACCACTGATAACAATTGGTTTGGACCAAACCATGGTGGTGAAAGGGTTAAAGCAAACAGTCTTACCGAGCATGTCCTGCACCACAGTAAAGCTTTAAAGGTACAAATATCACTACTACCTTGTCAAGAGGCTCCTTGAAGTTTTTACCAGCACTGAGCAAGGAATATAGTTTTAAACATTATAATATTAGATTTTAGCGAAAGGACAAAAATATGTCCGTCTTACAGTACATGAATTTCATTTCTTTGTGTAATGAATGCACTGTTACTTTCTAATCTATTGGGAAAACTTTACAAGTGGGCCTTGATTTCATTTATATTGATGTAAACATCAATCATACAGAACAGTACATGTATGAACAGATTTACAGCTGTACTGTATGTATAGATATATATTTATAATTCAGTGAGACTTTCATGAAATCATGAAGTGTAATGCCTGCAGAATATTTGATTGTCAATTGAAATTTCAAAGTGTCAGAGAAATGCAATTGTTTTGAACAATACCACCAAACCACTCCACTCATGGCTGTCTATAATATATGAATTCCTAACTTGACATCTGCTTATCTACAGGTATGTGTCATAGATAATTCACTATGATAAAACAGAAATTCAACTAAAATGACAACAAACACTACCTAATACTTGAAATGGAACAGGGAATAACAGAACTACACAATATTATTTTAGATATAATATTACTAAATTTTACATAAAAGTGCTAGTTTCACATCTACAAAGGGAAAATATTACTAAATTATAATATTATTAAATTTCACATAAAAGTGGTGGTTTCACATCTACCAAGGGAAAAAAATGTTGAAAAATTTATGCCTGATTTTATTTTAAAAAATCTCATTTTCTAGAGGATCTAATGTAGTAATACTTGTTGATTTTAAACTGATTTAAAAGTTTGACACATTTTAAGCTCTTATTTGTTGAAAAAATAAGTAATACATGTATATTGTATATATAATATATGCATTGTTCATGTTTCCTCAAGGCTATAATGTACGGATAGCACGGATAGCACAGGTCTTGTCCCAAGATAATATGAGTATGTACAACTATATATACATTGTAATGTAACTTGTAAGGCTAGTACATTGTAGTCTTACATGCATCTCCATATAGAAAACATAGACAAAACATGTCTTGTCAATTCTGTAAACACTTGTGTGATACCAGCTTTATTTCTATTTTAATCTGGTACTTTTTTCAAGTGTTGTTAACCATTACACAAGGTAGAATCATAAATATTCATGTTTACCGAGGCAGTGCAGAACCATACATGTACTGAAGTCTCTTGAAGCTTGCAATGCAGCACTGACCCAAACTTCAATTCTATTCAGAACTGTAGGTGTTGGGCATGTACTAGTATCGCGTGGGCCAAAGACTGTGTAGGGTCAAGTCAGAGACACAAGCACATGTTGCAGGTTATAACGTACTGGTATGTAATAGTTATATGTCTAGTACTGGTATGTCCATAGAAATTGCTATGCACCTATTTTTCCTTCATAAAAATAAGTCACTGCAAAGTGTTTTGTTAAGAGTTTACACGTAATATTGTGTATCCGCCCAAATCTTTTTTTAACAGAACTCGTAAAAATTACAATACATGTATGTCCAGTGATACTAGTATTATAAAGCATTTCCCTTGTATCTCAAGTTACAATCACTTCAACAGTGTATCTAGTACAGTGTATGCTTCTAATAGTACTGGTGCACCGATTTATTTTTAACATTACAAGTCCTGCATAATTATCTTTCATGAGTTTTGTCAAATTAAATTAAGTCAAAAGGTAAAACCTATATTATTAGTAACACTAAGCACTGTCAGATTATAATTATAATTGGAAAAATACCATTGATAAAATCAAATATTTTTGGTATAAGAGTGCTATGAAAGTGAAATATCAGGTACTGTACATAACAGTTTAACTCAATGTGATAAAGGCCCATAGGTAATTGCCATTGCCCAAATTCAACTGATATATGTACTGGTCCACATTCAAAACCTTAGATGAGTTTACTTACCTTTGAGAATCTTGAACAGATATCACTTCCCCTACCATCACCAGCTGTGTACATTTTCATGGCCAGCGCCTGCAAAATCTGTGCTACCTGCATGAGATTAAACCTGGCAACATCACTGATCAGAATGTCAGAAGTTATTCCGTAGGGTTCCGGATTGACAATGGCCGGACAGACGAACAGAAGCAGAAGCATGTCCACGCACATGGCTCTCACTTCTTCCGCTTTGCTCTTTCCTGCCTGTGTGACAATCTTGTAGATCTGTTTCACAATCCAGTCCAAGCTCTGAGGGAAGCAATACATGTTATCCTTCAGACTTTGAATGAATCTGTTGCAGTGGTTCACAAGTTGGTCCACGTTCACTTCGAGCTGATGGAGGAGCTTGTCCTGGAACTCCGGGGTGTTGGCCTTGCCGAACCTCTTTTCTTGTTCTTGGGGTGTGAAGTGATCGGTCACCTTGTGCGGATTGGTCTCCAGGAAGTTCTCATCGTCCATAAGCAGGACCATCACAGCTTCATGGAGAGCAGCCGTGAGGTAGAGACGGCCAGAGTACAGTCCCTCGGTGAACTGCTTGAAAACTTTGGTGAAGACACAGGAGCCTTTCCTCAACAAGCGTCTAGGATCATCGCTACCTGCCAACTGGCTTTCAATCAATGCCTGAAGCAATAAGAGCACGTATCTCTCGTCTTCCTGCATGATGCAGTTCCCGTACACAGCAGACATAATTATCTTGACAATGTCTTTACTGCCATCCAGGTGAAGCCTCTCACCTTGAGTGAGACAGTACGCTACAAGTCTGGGATTCTCCCGAAGCTTCTTCACAAACTCACCAAACGCTGAATCCTGATAACCAAGCTGCTTGTAAGCGTCTTCGAAGTTCACCTGTTCCAGAGCGTTTGCCCGGTAACAGCAAGCTGCCGGGGACGGCTCCCACGCACCGAAGATCAGCTGGTCTAAATTTTGCCTCTGTTGTCTGGCAATCCATGAGACATGATACAGCCTCTCTGCAGTGGATGTCACCTCTTCATTTAGACGACGTAACTGCTCCTTTTCGGAGGACACGAACAGCTTCTCCTCTTTCAGATGTTTGGCTAGCTCAACCAGTGTAGCAGTAGCAGCCATGATGATGACGAAAGCGTATTCTATTCAATTTAGATACAGCTGAGGAAGGAAATTTCAACAGGAAAGATCTGATTACGAGGCTAAAAATAACATCGAACAATATGCATGTACATATATGAAAATATCTATAGTTCAAAGATCACAAGAGTCAGTGACTAACAAAGACAATACTTTCTCTAAATTAGAATATTTACTTCAGAAGATCAACGTAAAGTCCAGTGATGCTTTTGTTGCTTACATGAAGTTATAATCTATCTGAGATTCTTGAATCTGGACAGAAATTCAAATTTTATGTATTGAAGCCAGAAGGGAAAAAAATAGACTGATTAACTAAAATATGGAACATGCAGCGTTACTTTTCTAAACCTGTGTGCTCAGATGGACCCAGAAACAGAAGATAAAGAAATAAAGAAAGTATGAAGAGTGGATTCAAGTATACTGATACTTCCTAGCTAAACTCATTGGTAGATAATAGTATTTGTCTTGCTGTTGACAAGGGGAAGGGAAGTCAATGTAATATTGTTAAGTTCTCTTCTAATCATGAGCCATTTTTATCTGCACAAGTTAACATTTCAAAAATTTATCATTGAAATGTGTTATATGTAAAGGTAAACGAGTAGCCGCAGTGACGGCAAGCCCTTAGCTTTTGGCATTCATTTGTATTGTACATGTATGATAACCTCCAATGGTGACCTCTATCACAAGGTCTCTGTCATGTCATTACTGAGTTTAATAAGGCACACTTTACATATATCTTCAGTAGAAGAGTAATCTATCATCATCCTCAGAGCAAATACTGGTTGTGGGGAAATATTTCTACTAATGAATTCGCGGTTGGTGAATGGGAGCTATAAAGTTCATAAAATAGTCAAAAGTTGTGGCTTCATTTCTTCTCACAAAAAACCCATCTCTGTGATTTTGACCTGTTTTAAAGTTGACTCTTTTGAAGATGTGTCTTTCACAAAGATAGATGGTCAAAACTGTTCTGCAATGCCAAAACAGAATAAGGCTGTCGGAGCTTAAACAACTGGCTATAAAATTAAACTTAAAAATCATTTTCCTGTCTCTCTCTCAAGATATAATTTTCACCTTTCTAATGGATGGCCTTTGCTGTAAGATTTGCCTTTTCCAACAATCTGACCCCCCAAAAAAGAGTAAGATAAAGAGCAGCAACGATGAGGTAGTATAATTAATTATTGAAGTAGCTTTTGAACTTTTGGGCTCAGAGATTTGATTAGCACAGATTCATTATTTAGAAATGCAAATAGAATCTCTGGGAGGAATTGAAAATGAAACTCTATAGTAGGATTGTGGAATCAACAGAATGTTTTTTCATCAAGGGTTCCAAATAACACAAAACTTAGTAACATCTGTCAATATTCTATAGCAGCATATGTCACTGTGGCAACTAAATCTAGCAAGAAGTTACCGAGGAATGATGCGTGCACAGTCTCATTACAGTTTAGAATTTCACCATTACAAACCTACTGACTCATAATAGTAGGATGAGCACTAGCTGCAAAATTGTAGCTCTACGGTGAGGCGGTCGGTGAGTTTTGTTTTTTGCGACCTCGCTCACCAGTAGAGCTACAATGCCGAAGGCCCTGTAGCATACAAAATAAGCGCGCCACACATGGCGCGGCATTTTCATGTAAAATCCCACATATTTACGGCATTTGGTCGTACCGATTTATCACTGCTGAAGACTAAACACTTTACTACACTAACCTTGTCGTTTATGGGGTTTGGTATTTGCACAGACACGTCGATCGCGTTCCATAAACATTGAGCGTGTTTCTGGGAGCCGCCATTACCGGAAGTTGGTAATGGCGGCTCCAAGTAATGTTTTTGGAACGCGATCGACATATTTGAACAAATACCAAACCCCATACACGACAAGGTTAGTGTAGTATAGTGTTTAATCTTCAGTAGTGATAAATCAGTATGACCAAATGCAGTAAATATATGGGATTTTACATCAAAGTGCCGCGCCATGTGCAGCGTGCTTATTTTGTATGCTTCAGGGCCTTCGGCATTGTAGCTCTACTGGTGATCGATGTCGCAAAAACCAAAACTCACCGACCGCCTCACCGTAGAGCTACAATTTTGCAGCTAGATGAGCACATGACACCGCACCGAGAATCAATTTTGCATTCATAGTGGGTTGTCAGTGAGCGGATACATTTAGAGCGTTGTTCAATATACACGATGTATGAACACAGAGAATGTAAATATACGAATCTCATCCTGAATCGATATGTCATAAAAATACGGCATGGCACGGCCAAAGCTTATAAATGAAACGTAACTTCCAGATACCAACGAAGAAATGCAATTCTGAATCATGTGGCCGGCATTTCACCAGAGACTTGACATGCTTGAGTTCGACAGTCAGGCTCTGTGTTCGCATGCACGGAGAAGTCAATACAGCCGATGGAAAATTAAGAGAAAACGGGACTGGGGAAAAGAATTGCATGTATGGATGAGCTGACCATCGACTGAGATACAAGCACCGACGCTGTCAAATACCGCTAATGCTCTACAGTTGAAATATTTCAGACCTGTTTCACCGCCATACATGCTGCCAGTGCCAACTCCAGACCAACATAAACCGTGTTAGGAATAAAATCTGCAACTTTTAAGGCGTTGGATGTGTAAAAACAAATGCAAACAAGACCCACGGATATAATTTGGTCATTTTAACTCACCGACACTTGAATGAGCAACAGAAACTGCGTTGGCAACCTACAGTGAAGAGAGTACGGAGCAAAGAAGAGATACTCCCCTCGTCACAACATCCGCCATGTTGAAATGATTACAGTCCCATAAGCCTGTGCGAAATTTAGGTCAATAGGTCAAAGGGAACGCAAGGACACTTTCGTTCAATACATTTCTACAGCATTAGCGTCGCACTTGATAACTTTTCAAAGAAGTTCGCATGTCGATCAGGACTATTTCTAAAATTTTTGAAAAATAAAGAAATAACATTCTCATGAGATGGAATTTATTTGTAAATTTTCACCCTCCTGCTACAGCTTTTAATGTAATTCAATTCAG
Organism: Ptychodera flava; assembly: GCA_001465055.1. Classification (NCBI taxonomy): domain Eukaryota; kingdom Metazoa; phylum Hemichordata; class Enteropneusta; family Ptychoderidae; genus Ptychodera; species Ptychodera flava. Next base: position 9,045 of record LD350705.1, read on the forward strand.
ATTTTAAGGCGTCCCCACGTTTACCCCACAGTGGGCATCCCTCAATTAAAACTTTTAGGAAGTTTTATACAGAAAATGTTTTAGAAAATCTAGCATAGAACATAAACCGAACAATATGAATATCTTCCAACTAACAAGCTTTGGTTCAACTTGCAAGATAAAAAGTATTCACCCCATCGCCGTATTTTCCTCTCTGTAAAATTGACAATGCAGTCGTTCCTCCAGAGTCAATGCAATCATACTATCATAGACAGTAGTTTCTCTACTGCCCATAACAAAAGAACTTGAACTTCCGAAAATAAACTTTAAAATAGGTAAGCTTATAGCTTGATTACAAAAACAGTTTGACAGAATGAAACAGCTCGGAATTAGTGTGCCAAGTTAAGCGTCAACCGTGACTGTACTTGTTCGATGTACTTGAGGGCGCGCTCGTCACACTTGCTGGTCTCCGAAACACTAAGCACTGGAATGGCAATCCTTCAAGTTGGTCTCTCATATAGAGGATACCAGAGTATAAACAAGTGCCCTGGAGATTCCCGCATACAAACATAGAGAAAAATAGAAAGTGTTGATAGTTTTAAGAAGGCTTGTTTTACTTAACTCATCACTTGGAGGAATCGCTTAATGTTAATTGTCATGATTTAATATCCTGTTGGTGTGTTTTTCCAGTCTATATTGTCGACTTAAAAATTTTTTATTACATCTTTTATCTATTGTAATGTATAGAATGTAACTATCCGTGATACATGTTGTGTGCCTCGACCTTCACTTCTTGATAAAAAGAGGTTTTCAAAACCTATGGAGTTATCAAGATCAATAAAAAAATCAATAATAATAAAAGTAATAATGGAGGAATCCTTTCCCGAATATCTTTGTACCCATGGACACTTTGACAGATTTTAATATATTTCCTGACTAGTCTTTAGACTTAATACTGAAGAATACTGTACGGACTTAAAACATCGGACTACATTCCTGCCTCCGGTGCCTCGATGGCACGACATCATACAAATGTCACTTCCAAAGAAAACAAACATACAAACAATCAAACGCACAGATACAAAAAACGACAAAATCAAGTGGTATATATTGATTCACAATTCATTAATATATATTTACTACAATAGTTATAAGAGTTAAACAAGGGATTATGCAATAATTATACAAACACAATATTGCCATCGCAATTCTTTGTACTTTGAAAATAAAGTAGAAAATAGATAATATATCTGCTCGGCTAGAGTTTTGAGTTGGATAAATTGGCGTCTTATTTCGTATGCTTCCCTTAACTCTCAGCAGTATAACGATATAGATCTCTTTTAATTTTGTCGTCTGGCTCTGCTATTTACTCAATGTCCAACGCTAGCTGCTGGCCTCTCGAAGGCAAATATAGTTGATGAATGTTTGAGTAATCAGGTTTTTTGGTCCAGAGGACGAAGTAAAATATGCGGTTTGATAGAGACTCTGTCCCGTCTGCTCTTGTAAATGAATCTTCTTCCCCAATTCACTGAAGTATCGGAGAAATCAGTCTCCAAATCACTGCCCTGAAATATTAAAAAATAAAGAAAGTATAGATTGATTATATTTATAAAGATGTTGTTAGTGTTGCTACCGAACAAATGTTAGAGGAAGGTAAAACATTGTTGTTCCTTCGAGAATTTTCCGAATTTTCTTGCTCAAGGATGTTTGTAATCCGAAATATGCCAGGATTCTCTGAATCTCACAGTCTCAGCACTACGGCTTTGCCTTTGGATTAATGTCCGTATTACACTATCATAGCTAGAGACATGACTCTGAACTTACTTCTTCGGAATAGTCTTCGGAAGAGTCTACCACAAGCCATTCGAAACCTGTTGAATCTGTTCCTGATGACGTCAATAAGACGCGGAGGAGGATGTTGGTAATCTTCCCGCAAAAAATCTTCAAAGATACCACTGTAGTTGGCAATAGCGTCGACCTCTCCTTGAAGTTCGGCGGCTCTTTGCTCTTCGAAGTTTTCGAAAGTTGGTTTGGCGATTGATGTCATTAGGCTAAGTACTACTCCTGAATCGTCGTTGCAAGCCTGGTTCTCTTCGTGGTCATCTGATTTCACTGTTGCCGAAGAGGAGTTGGGTGTTGGAATTTCCTCAAGTGATGGGATGGATGAATAAGAACGGGACAAGTTAATGCTTAGAGGTTTTGCGGAGTTTGCTGCCATAGAGACTGAATCTTCCTCCGCATTATGCTGTGTGTCATCACCGTCAGCAGTGGCAGTGTCTTTCCTGGACTTTTCCATTTCTGCCAGTGTATATTTGCTGTGTCTGTGTGGCTGGTGCACCAGACGAAACGGAAATTCTTTGGATTTGTGCATCTGTGAAAATCGGGGAACTATCCAGTCGTAGGACACAATGGACTGGCTGGTGGAGACAGTGTCCGGGTCGGTCATGTAGGGTACGTAGTTTAGTGACCAAGTACTGGAATTGGATGATGTAACTGATCGTTGTAATTTGTCATTCGGTGCGTTTGCAGCTTCGAATTCATCGTCGGACTCTGGGAAATCCTCTCGGAGACGTTGTAAGAATTCAAGTTCATTGACGGCGTCCCTTTCTTTGTCGGCATTGTCTTCATGGGCTGCATGAAGGGAACTGCGCATATCTTCGGGGATCTCCCGATCAAACTTGCCGGCATCCTTTCGCATATCCCACGACATGTAAATGGCATGTACGAGGTAGAGATACTCGTACAGGTCTGTGCAACAGATATCGATGTTCTAGCAAAACAAAAGAGGAACGAATCTTTGTTCATTTCATCTCGGAATTTAAAATTATAAAGTACATACAAGCTTAAGAAAGAATGATTTGCGGTATTGGTCCTTTCTTTATATAGATGTCTAATGACGTTCTAAATTTCTTTCATAGTATATACATATCACGGAATGAATGCTTTAGCCGCATTTCTTTACACGATAAAAGTGAAGGAAAGCGGTATGCGCCACCATGTATTTGTTTTGTATTTGTATCCAGGAGTAGCGCACGTTGGTGGTATTGCGTGACAGAGGTCAAATATTGACTAAATCTCTCGGCCATGCAAGATTCGTAGAGTTATAACAGACATAGTTAGAAATCTAATACGTAGACATCTAAAAGAACAAACACGAAAAACATTTCTTGTACTTCAAATCCGTTTAGGTAATTCTTGTCAGATTGGCAAGTTAATGGATTTTTTGTCTTTAGAATGTGCGTCATATTTCATTGATACAAAATAACGGAAAACTTACCCTGCTATCATCTTCGGCCAGGAGATGAAACCCTAACCACGGGGCATCCTCCAGTCGATCAAAAGTGGTTAAACTGAACTCTTCAACCTTTTTCCTCATGAACTTCTGTCAAGTTAGATTATATACAAAGAATGATAATCCAGAAAGTAAACGACTAATGTACTATTTCGCTAAACTTTAAACATAGGGATATCCTGCACGGAAATATAGTGGGTATATTTGCTAATGTTTCATTTCAGATTACGATCCGTTTATTCGGCAACTAAGACACTAATACGCCTTAGTAAGGATACAAAAAAGGTATCGTTTTGATATATTGCACAAATTTTTATGATTATTTCTGTCACAGTCATGGATAATGTTAATAACAATAGCGAAAGATTTTTTCTATGGCATGCGACGAGAAATCAGTTCTTACCTTCTTCGATAACTTCATCCTGCAAGGGTAAATTATTTCAACATTCCTTTTTCGCCAACGTTGGAAACTGCCACGTCCTGTTTTTATCTTAACTTTACCACTGTAAAGCACATCTCCTGACTGCAAGAAAAATCATGGGAAGTTTAAGTTTTCCTCATAGTCCTCAAAAATGATGTTGTGGACGAAGAAAAGATGTCAAGAGCTGCTGTTATTTGAAACGGTTTCACATCCTAGGCTTTGTAGCTTTAAGAAATAATTCGTTACAAATCAAAAATCGATGTGATTGTGATCTCCTAAAATGTCGTGTGTGAAAATTTTCCAGTTCGCCTTTTCAAATACAAAGTCGTGCTGCATTTTAAAACTCCAGATTCACAAAAGTAAAATAAAGTTTCTGTGCGATTTGATAATAGAGTGGTTTTTGTTCCTTGAGTAAATGTCGGTGAAGTACACGCACAGAGTCGTTTACCGGTTCCCGGAAAGAAAGAGTGATACGGAACGTGAATGACACAATCAGGTATCCACCTGTTGTATAATAAATAATGAAACCCCGAGGCAGATAAAATCGAATGTACCACAGCAATGATATTTATAAGGAAGAAAGAATGTTTTCCTAGGCATACCTGGTAAAGGATGGCCAACTTGCCAGATTTCTCATCCACTGAGGCACTGTTCGTCATTTTGACTTACGATGAGTAAACAAGTAGTTTAAACCATGAAATTGAAATCCGGAATTGTTTTTTGTTGAAAACAATAACAACGTCTTTGACGGCAAAAGGAGCGTTCGTGTAAAATACGAGTATTGCAATGGTAAAAGTCGGCACAAAGTTGTGTTGAGAACTTTAGAACTTCGATTGTTTTCGCGTATCGTCACAGTGGTAGTGACGTAGCGCGTTCGGAAAATCCCATTGGACGAAAGTTCTATTAGTGTGAGTTTCAGAAACGTTCATTGGGTGACAGTTCGGGAGTGTATATCGTGGCTCAAACCATTGATGGCAGTGTTCTACTGCATGTAATTCGGAAGCAAGTATCCTAAAGAAAGGGTGTGAACGGTAAATATCGGGGGACTTTGTTTACAGTTTTCGTGTCTATTAGGGAGCCGTCATTATTTACGGCCTGTTGGGGGGGGGGAG
>LD350705.1:19958-30246 GCA_001465055.1 Ptychodera flava
GCAGCTGGTTTCCGCTGTGTTACCAAATTTGAATATTAAAACGTACCAAATGTCTACAGAATATGACATGTTCACTTTTGATTGGACAGTACTTTACTACGGTGCTGTCATTCGTTTCTGGAATGTGGTGACCAAGGCTTTACGAGTAGATAAAACACCCTGAATTGAGCACTCTGATTGGTCAATCAACAGTAGATAGTTTTTAAGTACTAGATAACAAGGCAATATGCTATAAAGCATCAATGCTAAATGAAAATATTGATGCTAGAGAATTGCACTAGTCAGTGGGCAGTCATTGAGCTCCTGTGACAATGAAGTTCTTGCTCATTTACAAAAGGATTTCATCATGTCACACCCTACAACACAGATGTTCAGCATTTTTAACACAATGCCCTACATTTTTACTCCTCGTATCCTTGAAAACATGATGTAATCTTTTCCTACACATATGCAGTACATGGTGAATTCTTTCTTAATTCTCTCTGGAAACTGTGCATTGTTTATCCCTAGTTTCACGATGCAGTAAACTGTTTGTGTGTGAATTTTGTATGAGTAAGTGAAAATAATTATTTTCTAAACTTAATTATTTGAGGAAGCCGATCATATGACACGATCATGTTTGAACGTACATACCTCAGACTAAATTCTAACCACACAGCTTCCTCCCAATAAACCACAAATATTTTCACAAGTGGAGAACGGCCAGTGGGTAGAGTTATGACTCTACTATGTGCAGGCATGGCATAGCATGCAATGACATTTACAACTGACATTCTCACACACAGCAAAGCGTACATTATTTACACTGTGATAAACTGCCTGGCTCTGGATCCCAGAGTATAATAAGTAGTGCGCTAATGTGAAATTAATGCCTATGTTTGCAATTGAGTAGATTCTGTCATCCTGGAGATGATGACCATTTCAAATTGATCAGGAAATGGCCAGCCACAGTCATCTGAGCTAGTGTCATTAATATTTTGCAATTCTCACCTACAGTGCAATTTCCGCTCTGACAGCTCTTCACACCCTTGACTGCAGAAAATTAAAATAGGTTGCTTTTGCAAAAAAATAAATTGTTTCTGGCATCAAGCGTACCACTTTCATACCTGTGCATTACGTCTTTTTTTTCGTACCAGCCATCTAAGAGATGTTCCATGAAATAGCTGCCATAATGTTTCAAAATAAACAGCTGACACATGACTGTAATGAGTTAAGTGTAATACATGTACTGTTTCACTAAAAACACTCAATGAACAGATTTCCTTACAATGCCAAAAAAGGAAGAAACAGAATTTTGTAGTCAGCAAGGAAAGAGATAACTGTCAAAGTAAAAGTAACACACAAGGTTGATAGGAAAAAGAGACTAAAAAAATATCACTTTATCAAAAGCCACAAACATACCTTTCTACATGTATCTCATCAACATGCTTGTATGTCTAGCTAGATGGTGTTCTAATGTTTAAAATGATCATAGTGGGGAAAGTAACCCTATTTAAAATTTACTAGCTCAGATAGTATGTACTGTAATACATGTAAATATGACAAAAGTACGTATAAATTAATTTACTCAGAAAAATCTGAATTCGGAGGTAAGAATTTTTAGGAAGTTAGTGACATTAACAAACTGACACTTTGCATACGGTTGCATAACAGAGAGAACGAGTTACCATGGCGACAGTCAGGTATAAGGCAGCTTAATTTAACAAGTGATGTGATGCATGTGATACAAAAGAAACGCAATAAAAAGGTTCATGTCACAGGTTTCCCAAACCACAATGTTTGCATTCTTTATTACACAGAAAACAGACTTGCAGAAAATGTTGTTTTTGTGAAGGGCATGAAGCAGGCATACATGTATGTTACCGGGGCTACCCAGTTCAGTATATTAATGCAATCAGATTACAGAACAGCACAAATGTTACTGGGGTTTATAACTGATCATGTTCCCCAACCTTAGCAGAAAACACAGAGATATCAGGAGAACAAAAACCAGGGTAGCTTACAGCTGATACGTTTTCATCTACCTTGTTCTGTTTAGAAAACACCACTTCTTGTTCTACTCGCTTCCCAAATCATATTGAAATACATGACTGTATCGTTGTTAAAGGCCTGTGCTGGCTCAGATTTTGTCTCCCAGGGAAATCTACTTATTAGATTACAATTTCAATGGAAAACAAAAGGCTATGACACTCCATAATCCTCTTATAGACTAAAACAAACTTAATCCCCGGGATCAAGTCCCTGGCCTTTAACACAGCATCTGTGTATGACAGAGACAACATGTCAAATGTTATTGCTGACAATTGATGAGTTTGGACCATAATTCATAAGACAATGACGATATTGTGTTGAGAAAGAATATTTTTCATTATCCTCTATGGAGAAGGAAAAAAGTTATTGTTTCAAAAAGATAAATGATTAAAGTATCAAAGGTTTCAACCTCTGTCCCTTTAAACAATGAAAAGTCATTCCACTTCACAATTACAACATTTCTACAGCTATTCAAAAAGCAGTCTGAGGTTATCAAATGATCTTTACTGGCCACAATTCCAATATGCACCATACTACTTGTTTTTTGCCAAGTTATTAAACAGTAATCTACCAACAAGATCAACACTCACTGATTCAGGTGACAATTATCAAGCAAACTGCACGTACCTGATCACAAAGGATATCACATGCATTCCATACTCTGAACAAGTCACTATGTTTTGAATATCCCAGGTTGACATCACAGACTATAGTATAAACTGATTGTGTGCATTGATTAACACTAAGTAAATGTTCAGGTTGAGGATTTCAATGTCCTCCATATGCATAAACAACCAGTCGAATTGACAATACAATGAACTAGAACCAAAATATAAGTATGCCATCTACCACAAACTTAACCCATTGAGTGCTGTAATTTTTCCCACCAAAATTTTAGTGCAACATTTTACTAATTTTTTGAATTTTTCTGAAATTTTTATGATAATTTTGACCACTTGGGCATCACATTACATTGGCTACACTTTTTATCAAAATTTTGACAAAAATCTGAAAAAATTGACTGGCATACAATGTATATTTTATAAAGGCAACAAAAATTGACTTTGGCGCTCAAAGGTATTATCACAATATTACTTCATTTGCCTGCCACACTGTATTGTCAAAGTAGACAACAATCAGTATTACACTTTTTACAATCAAATCATGGGGAGTCAGTGGCCGTTTCTCTTTCAGTGCATTTCAGTTGATCACTTTCATACACTGGAATTTTGGTTCTGTATGTGACAACAGATGTGCTGGACCGAAACATGCACTGCATGCTAATATTGCAGGCATGTAGAAAATAGGCAGAAGGCAAAAACAATAACTGCCTGTGAATGTCAAAGTTTCTACAGTAAGCAAGGAAAAACATCCTAAATACATAATGCTGAGGTTTTAAGAAATATGAATTCACCTGGAAGTCAATCAAATTTCAGTCTGTAACACCAAATTTTCCATGTGGTGAGAGAATTTTCTACATCCCTGTAATGTTATCTACATATCTGTACTGGATGCTCCTAGTGTTCCCCTCTTTTACAGTGAGGTGTTTATATCTTTTTTTTTTTCTGAACAGCCCACGCATGCACTTCTACATGTCTCTCTCCATTTAGCATAATCACCTCTCTGTAATCATTGGTGACAAATCACTTTTTGATGCCACTTCGTCTCTGTTACACATGCCACAAAGATGTGTCACTCTGAGCAATGGCTTCATGAGACAAGCTAAGATACACTTTCTTGAACTGCCTTCTTCATACTTTGTACATGTAGTCAGTACAAAAAGATAAATGGAACGCTATGACCAGGGTTCTTAACAGAAACGGGAATGAGAATGACAACGGACAATTTGTTCTAGACCAGAATATGGGTTTTAAGTCTATGAACGATGTGGCAATGCTATGCTGGACCAGAGTAAGACTAGTTTGGTTGAAGTATGATACGCAGAGGGGGTTTGGATCCAACTTGAAATTTAACTTTAACGCTGGCCTATCATGATAGCTATAGGGGTAACAGGCACTGTATGGTAATCAAGTGGTCCCTGAACCGGCTACCAACTTGAAAACATTAAATATGGACAATGACCTAAATCCATTCCAAAGAACGACTATTATAGCCTGGCGAGGTTCTAGTGGAATTTGTACGTGAAACTGAAAGAGACTGCATCGATGTTAAAAGCTTTAGGACTTCTTCAATTTGTCATATATACAGTTTGTCTCAGACTTGAATGTCAGCATTCCAGCTCACTGTCACATGGAGATTCATATGCAACCAAATGGTACATAAATACCGTACAAACAATTTCCATTAAAAAGCTAAATCTTATAAAATATCTGGGCAAAATATTTCATGTTCATCATCATGTATTGAATCAATGAACATTTTAACATGATGAGGAAAAAGATTTTGCATTTGATGGTATCTGTGCGAATGAGAGAAACACAGACCCTTCTAGCAAATTATGTAACAGCTGGACTCAACTATTGCTGAAAGAGGGGTGTATTTAATCAAACTTACAGCAAATTTGCGTAGCGATGTTGTCTGCTCTGACAAAACTACTCTGGTAATGAGAAAATAGAAGGTTGATGGGAAAATGTTACTGATTCAACCATGTCCCTCTACAGACATGTGCCACATGCCAAACACTTCATGTACTGTACTCAGGGCACCTGGATTTCATTGACATCAGCTCAAGGACAAGATGAACAAAACACAGACTGGCTGGAAAAAACTACAGCATCAAGGGCAACAGTGGAGGGGAAGGAATGAATGTAATAGCTTCTTGTAAGTGCAATAAATGATTGTCACTGTGCTATCAAAAACGGACACAAACTCATGTCCACTTCAGTCAAGGGGCGACTGAAATACAAGTTACATGTACAATGCCCTGCTCAGACATCAGACTGTATTTTACGGCTAAAGTGCTATGAACTGACCAATACAGACCCAGATGTCATGATGGTTTCTCTAAAGGCACAATGCAAACTATTGATTTGGATAGTTATATTCTTTATGCTTGTACCTCTACAGTTCACTGAGACGCACACAAGTCAACTTGTTTTGGTAAACAGTTATTATGAATGATTTTGCACTAAAGCCACTTTGCAGCCATTAGTGAGAAAGCACACATCTTCACAGCTGATAGACGGGATGTACAATTACAATGGCTGAACTTGACACACTACAGCACATAAAGGTAGCAAACACTAGACCTGTACCATGCTATCTCTAGTATTTAAATATGAATGATTTTAAAAATAATTTTTTTTAATTAATGCGTGGGATGTCCATGACATATGGCTGTACTGGTTTGAGTTTGTACAGGCATATGTTCCGCCTTTTCACCCATACGTTGATAACCCTACAGTGTTTATTTACATGTATATTGCTATACTTGTCCCAGTTAATATAATGAAGTGACACATCACCAAATTCTACCCTACAATGGTGCATGGTAAACTACACCTGTGATCAGCAATGCACAACCTTGACAAGGAAAGTGTTCATATGAATAATTTATCCTAATATGCTGTGATGAAAGTGAATTTGGCTACAATTCTGCAAAACATTCCTTGACACTCTTGATAATGGGAACTAGTGGATCCCTTGTATTTATACCTGTGTAGGAAAAGAATTCAAGTACAAATCATTTCATACAACACACACGTACCGTATTGCGTGCAAGTACATGCTTGCAGCATCCTATCCATTTCCACAAATCTGTATCACTGATACTGTTAACAATTGATGATTGGCAGTCAAATAGTGACACGCTTCTTATCACAGCTCAATGACACATCCCACTCTTTTCCTTTTAACAAATTCCATTGCACATTGGTACTTATATGACCATGAAATCGGAGCAGGAACTGCTGATTCTCCCAGGTTTTTTGTAAATAACATAATCACACCTTTTGAATTGGAGCCACTTGCATTGTTTACAATGTCACTGCTGGGCTAACACCATAAACATAGGAGTAATGATATAATTAAATGTAGTATTTGGAAAACTTTGTAAATGATGCAAAACTGTATATCATACTTCATGAACTATGTACACGTACTTAACTACAGTACATCATTTGCAGAGAAGTTACATTCATTGCCCATAAAAGATTTATACAGTTACGCTTGCAATGTTCATGAGGTTTTTATATGGACAGGGCATTGCTCTGTACTGGCCATTGGCAATCTTCTCAGTCACTAGACATTTCATTGTGGCCAAACAATGGTCCCCCTTTTTCACATCACATCAAACGGCCAATGCATCAATCAGCATCCGTTCACATTTGTTTCAACTTACATGTACCTGAATGGTGCGTTACATTGAACACCACAATGTGTATATAAGAGGTACATGTACTTGTAACCACGACTCATAGTGATGGTGTTGAACTTTATCGGGACCACTGACAAAAACAATTCAGCTAGTAAATTACTGCATGCGAAGCAGTCTATTCACAGGGATCACATGAACCCCATTACTCACAGATGGAGTTTCTATATTTGACTCGATGGTATTTTGACTGGTTTTGGTCCAACTTCACATGGGAGCATGATAGATTACATTTCATATCAGGTATGGGGTACCACTTCCAGCAGATAATCCTGGAAGCATGAATTACAATAGCAAACACAACAACCCTACCACTATCTAAACATGTACCAGCCACTTTTCCATTTCATTACAGCTGTTTAGGTAGTGTTTTGGTTTCAGGGCAAGTGAAACTCATTATCAAAAATACACTGGCAATCGATGAATACCTTTTCCCAAAAGGGAGTTACAGTTAATGGTTAAGTTCAGTTGAAAGTAAGCTATATTAAAAAGCTCTATCAACTTTCGATGCATAACTACTTTAACATTGAATAAATCAATGACAATTATTAAATTGTTCACAACTTCGCAATATTTCTTGGAGCCGTCTCTCTTGACTGTACACTTGTTTTCAACAATATTCAAATAGACATAGGTTGATTATTAACAATAATGTGGAACTTGTAAGGGAAATTATAGGTATACATGCTACATATATATGCCATGAGATACCTTTGGTAAAAAATGTGAGAGTACAATAATTGCAAAATTCGTCGAAATAATGTATAGACTACAGTTTGTATACATACATGTGGTAAATGCACAGGTACCCACAAAAGAAGACATTTACATATGGGACTTCCCCTATTTGTGTTGCTTCAGGTACTTGTGATCAACCTGTGCAATGCCTGGCGAAGAACAGTCAAGATGCACATATCATAACAACACCTCATACTTCACTATGGTCACCTCAGAGGAGGTCAGACTTGGAAAGATGTTCAGAAATGTTCCCTTTGTAATTCTTGGGTGGTTAAAAAGTCTGCATTTTAGGGAATCCTTGACAGAAATCTTACCAGTACCATTATTTTGTTGCTGAAGATGCAAACATTACAGTTTGGCATAGAAACATAGGATGTCCATCCTTGCAAAGAAAATAAACTGAAGATTGTATCTTAGTCATGTACCTTTTCGCTGATGCTATCCAATAACTTCAAAGCAGATTTTGACAAAAACCCTTATGTCGTAGAGGCAGACCTCTATGGAATGCATAGGTTTAATTATGACCTTCACTCCTGCTCTTACTGACATCTTTATACAAAATTTGCCTCTTTTGTTTGAAAAATTACTCTTGTTTGGCTGTTGTTAACACATTGTGACGATGCAAGACAGAGGAATGACCCCCCCCCCCCTCCCATTACAAATTGAGTTTCTTTTTAAAGTAAGCCATTTCACTGCAGCTTCATACAGTACAATACTGCAGCAGTTATCAAAATGGAAGCATTGACGATTGTTTGAGGATTTTCATACACAGTAATCTGCATACTGTATACAACACCTACATGTACATGTATGTCATCCATCCTCGGTGAAAGTGCTAAGTTGCAGCAGTACTGTTATCCAATATTTCTCTAATTCCAACAGAACTGGATTGCAGTGGGATAAATTTCAAACATTTATCACTTCAAACTATTAACATTTATAAATTTTGAAATTACTTTGGAACACTTAAGCAACAGATTTGCTTTTACAGCTTTTTATTTACACTGTACCAACGATACATATATCTCCATATACAGTAAAAGTCATATATACAAACTGTACCCTTATTAAGGTGACAGTGAGTTTGATTTATTTATTCAAACTCTCGGCGCCCTTATCAGCATTTCAATAGTGCCCAACAATTGTTTTTTGAACACAGATTTAACTTCGGGAAGTGCATGCACATTGCTTAAGTCAAATTTTTCAACTGAGCAGCAAAAATGTAAAGCAATGACAATGAACTTAAAGCTTGTTTGCACACTAGCAGGTGAAAACTACTGCTAAATATAAAGATGACAATACTTACACATTTGAATGAAACATTGTTAGGAAACCTTGAAGGCTGGTCCATTCCACTTTGTGGCACAGGAGGGGCAGCTATTGGTCCTCGACATCTGTTTTCCGACATAGGGAACTTATCTCCTAGAAAGGAACTGGCCGGAGAAAGATAATGTCTGACATTTTTCCTTGCAATGCTGATTAGATTCCCATCTATGTCTATTCCGACAATTCGCTTTGGTTCAAATTCACGTGCAATGGAGATGGTAATGTGTCCAATGTTGCATCCAATGTCTAAAACTTCTTTGCCTTTGAACCAGTCCGAAGAAAAACATCTAAGCCTGTTGTCGAGTTCCTTTTCCGGGTTTCTTTTCCCATAGTATTGATTATAATTGCCATACTGAAACAGTTTGCCTTTGCTCTGGAATTTTGGCAGTGATTTCTGTTCTCTGCTCTGGCTCTGCTGGACTTTCTGCTTCACATGCGTTCCTTGCTGCTCTGTTTGAGCTGTATCACTCTTAATCAGCAGAGAGCGGCTAACTTTAGAGCTTGGTTCTTTTCTCTTGCGTTGCCTAGCACGGGGTGATGTGTCATCAAATGCATCCAAAACTGGCGACACAATCTTGTCTATCCTCTGGTTCTGACGACTGATTTCCAAATGAGTAGGGACATCTCTGTCAGAAAGTTCACCTTTCTCCACAACTTCACTACTGTCACTGGTAAAATCTGAACTCCCATCCTTTTTCGCTTGGTCTCCGACTTTCTTCCTGTGAGAATGGTGCCTCTTCTTTTTCTTTCCTCCACTCCTTGGAGCTTTAGCTGACGCTGACACGGCTATACCAGTATTGTCGTCTTCATCACTTGCTGCATTCAAATTAAGCGGATCAGTGATGTCCTTGGGTATTATAACTGGAATGGGGTCCTTACTCCAGCGGGGAGCAGGTGAGCAGTACGGGGAAACAACAGGGGCGTTTGGATCACCTGTGACGAGACTATTCAAATTCAGAGGATCAGAAATATTGCCACCGAGCAAAAACTTCATACTTTGGACAGTACCAGTTGTCGTCTTCCGCCGCCTCTTCAACTGCTGCGGACTACTGAATTTCGGAGTGGAGTTGTGGTTGCTGGGAGGTGGCAAGCTGCTGCTGTGACGGCGTTTCCTTGGCGGTCTATTCAAGGGGACGTTGTACGGTTTGTTGATTTGCTGAGCAGCATTATCTGTATGCGCATTCGAGTTCATATCAGTTTTGTCGCAGTCTTCTTCCTGCTGCTGCAGAGGGCGACTTTCTACAACAAACGTGCTGCTATCCGGCAACGTGTAGCCAACGTCAACTTGATCCGGGGGACTCAAATGAGCCCCGAGCAACATACCTGCGGTTTCTGGTCCCGGTGGCTGAACATCCGATGCCATGCTCACTACAACTACGATGAATATCTTGTCCACTAACCACAAATGACGGGAGGAACGCACGTAAAAGAGTTATTATCGGAATGTAAACAACAGTGCAACAAGTCCACTGAATGGGGTCATGGCATGGCCCCTGTAAAATTACCATAAAAATTAATAATTCATGAGGACCACCAGCAAAGCCTTCGTTTGTACACAAGGTTCAGCTTTGTTTTACGGCGAATTAAGGTCTTCTCCGAGGCAATAAATCCTTTTTGCCATCAAATGTCGTTGATATTACTCAATAAGAACTCTCGCGTCGATTATACAGGGTATATGTCTCGAAAATGCCGAAATATTTGCTAAAGTTTGGAGGCCGCTCCGCACTCGACGACGTGCAAGTTACGACTGATCGTCACAGCGCTTGCATCGAGTTCAGCTAAGAACTCTGGGATTCATTATGTATTCAAAATGGTGGACTGTGTACACAATAACAATATCAAAGTTGACAGAAATTACGG
>LD350705.1:32157-46692 GCA_001465055.1 Ptychodera flava
ATTTTCAGTTTTCAGATTGAAGAAATTTTTTGAGTTTTCTGGCCATAATTATCAGACGACATGTTAAAATCAGATAAAGAAAATGATCTAACAAATTTTTCCAAACATTCTTTTTGCGTCATTAATATTTTCCTTTTGACAACTGTCAGTACCTCACATTACTGGCATATGCCAGATTTAAGATTTTTGATGTTACACAGTTCACTATTATTGTTATGCACTGAGTGGGATTTGGACGAGAAACTGCTTCACTGTATGTCTGCAACAAAATTCTGGTAACTTTCAGAGTCTGATGAAGTTGTAGAGAATGCAGGTAGCTGTAGTGAAAGTGTAGTTCAACATGATCATAGTAGCAAAGCTAAGAATTCACAGAAGTCTAGTGGCTTTTCTGCCCCCATCAGAAAATCAAGCGGTGACTCTCAGAAGGTAGTGGTAGGTCGAACATACTTTTGAGGAGAATCTAACATATTGTCTGTTCACTGTTAACAGTAACTGAATATGAACCTGTTTGTTCATGTATAATCATGTATGAAACAAAGATGACAGTTAAATTCAATAAAGACAAAAACAGATCAATTCAAGCAGTTAAAGTCATTAAATTATTGATATTACTTCATCAATGTCACACACTAGTTATGGAATATTATTAAGTTACAAAATCCTTATGCAGTATCACCAAATCTGAGAATGATAGAGAATTATCAAATTAACACTTCAAGGACAAGTAAGACAATTAGGTAAATGAAAGTGAGTGAAGTTTTTAAAAGACCTGTATTATGTGAATTAAACCTTCAAAGCATGTAGATACAAGCTGGATTAACCAAAAGAAATGCTGGTCTCTGTATTATATGGCATTCTTTTTGTGAAGTTTATGAAGGTTTTGTTTGTTTGAAAAGCTCTAATTTTTATAGCAGTAATTTTTTATGATTTCCATTTATAGTTATATTCTTTTTCATTAGTTATTCCATCCTAAATCCTGTTGAAATGATGTCTAGTGGTAGATACTGTCTGTCTATGTGGAACAGCAATATCAATATTGACGACTGATTTTTTTGTTAGGATTAAGCTTCATGTGTAAACAATAAATTGTCATTGTACTGAATGCATTTTGTTTTCAGAGCTAATAGTAATTCTTTGTATTTCAACTTACCTTATGGAGAAGAGTAACAAAATGTACTTGTTTTTCACTGTACATAATCATATATTGCGAATTAATTTTTTTCCCTGTATCACCTTCTATGATATTACGCTGTATACCTGTATAAGCAGTTCTTCAACAATAATCATTAACTCCAACAAAGTCAGTCACTGTGCCTGCCTGCCTATACTGTATCTTTCTATTCCAGCAGTGTAGAATTCAAAGTGAGAAAATGCTATGTCGCAAGACATAAGTACCGACGTTTCACATAATTTCAGTTGATATTAATATTCATAATTTGACATGCACTGTTCAAGGCACTGGCAAGGGGCTAGCTTGAAACAGTAATTGAGTCGGTGTATTGCCTTAGAGCGATGATTGAAGAGACAAAAATTTATGATGTGTATTGATATACAAGTGTTCTCGTATACAAAAAGTGTGCAAGTTAATTAATATATCATAGTCTTGGGGCAAGACTCAACTCATTGACTGCATACAGAACAACATATTTTCCAAAATGAATTGAGTATCGAAGAAATGTCAACCTCTAAATTAACAGGATACAAAAGTAACAAGTGTAAATTTGCCGAAAAATGACACGTTTCCAGAATCTAAAACTACTGCCATTTCAGTCTGCATAACCCAAGCTCCTTCATATTTTCAAAGAGACTGAATTCGCAAAATTTTGCAATTTTCTTAAGGTCAGAATGAGTGAAAAATTAATGTTTATGATCTGATGATATTCCATTGAGGCAGGGTAGTGTCACGGGAGACAAAGTTATTTTGACTCATGCCGTTAATATTTTCAATGTGAAAGAGACTCTCTAGTCCTAGTACTTTTCAATCACTGACAAACTTACGTAACTTCATTTGTGGCAGGGAGGTGACATAAGTGATGATAACGACAATGAGAAAAGTTCAAAAACAACAGAAGAAACCGGAAAAAAGAAAAAACGGGGACCTGTAAGTAGAATTTCTTGATATCACTAAGTTTAAAGTAACAATTTTTAATGCAGCCATACAAAAATTTTGATGACTCAAAAGCAAGATTTTAATCTGGATCCAGGGCGTCATATAAATTTTTTGTGAAACAGATTTTAATGCTGTCACTTTGCTGCACATTTTGCTAGGAAGAATGGGAGGACAAGAATGTTCAATACTAAATTTTTTTAATATTTTTGATTTTTGTCAGCTGATTCTGCAAGTTATTACTATCAACCTTAAAAAACATGTAAAAGGTTTCAGATGCATTTGGTTAAACCAACCAGATATAATAAGCAAACATGTTTTTTGGCACAATATACATGAAATATGCCAGTATATGTCCATTGTTGTATTTCTCTGTTCTATTTAAGGATTCAGACTGAGTGAAAGTAGCACCGAATAATTCGTCAATTCTTTCAAAACTGAATTTTCAATGAACAAAATTAGCAAAAGCATTTGGCAGCAATACCGTTGATTCAGTGTCGACCATCAGTCATTTCATCGTGTGTGTACACCAATCCAAACAATTTTCCAAATTTCAGAATGTTTTTAAAATTCTGTTGTTCTTACACATGGCTGTTTATTTTCCTTCTTTGTCATAAGAAACCTAAACAGAATCAGCTGAACTCTCAGAAAGTGACAGGGAAGGCTGTGATTCCAATCAGAGCCTTAACTGATGATGAATATGAGGATATTTTCAGTGCTGTTCTGAAGAGAATGGAAGTTGACACAGGTACCAAATATTCAGCAGAATTATTATTGAATCAGGGTTGGTATTCATCTAATTTAAAAAGATACCTGGCTGTGTACATATCTGAATATAAATCTGAGATCAAAGTAGGAAGACTAATTAATTCCTGAGGATGCAATGCATGTATATGTACTAAAAAAGAGCAACATTGGACTGTCATTTATCCATGGGTCTAAATAAATGAGGAATTGGTTGACCTAACAGTAAAATTTTGAATTCAGTGAAATTGACGTAGTTTGCTAGAGTCAAGTCATTGAAAGGTAAAATTTGTGTTGTGCAAATATGTCTACAGGAGTTTCCGTTAGCAATACACTCACAGTTTAGTGGTTAAAGACAACTGCCAACTGCCAACATGAGTCAACCTGAGGGTTGTGCAATCTAGTTGACAACTGCAGTAGTCCTGCATACATTTTTCATCATGGAAGTGCATTGATTCATTGATTCATTGGTCTGTTGCATGCATGCAGGAAGGGATGGCAGTTCATCCATGCGAGTAATAAATTTAATGGTTCAAGATATCAGACCACTTGGTTTGCTCATCCCGATTTATTGTAATAATGTAACTTTGCATGAGATGATCTGCTTTTGAATTATGAATTAAAGATTGAAATGTTCACATAAAATAACAAGAGCGGGGATCCTTGTTGATTTTGAAATCAAGAGCAACTACAACAGATATGGTACAGTGTAGCTGATATGAAGTTAATATTTATATAGTGCTCTAGCTGTATCAAGACTGTAACAACTTTGCAAGATCCAACAAAGTGACAGCTGAAATTATATTTACAAGTACAGCTAATTTAGAAAGTTTATATCAATCAGTTCCAAAATATCACAGCAAACAGAAAAAACAAAACAAAACTAAAACTGTTCATAGTCCTTATGTATCAAAAATGACGTCTGATAAACTTGCAGTGTTTTCATGTAGTTTGATAAAAACTGTAACTCTAAAATGAAGAATAGAATATAAATAACTTCTTATGCAGGGATGGTGAAAGAGTAGGGGTGAAAAAGTGGTTCACATTGACCTCCAAATAAACAAAATTTTGATTTTTAAAAACTTTACAATTAAAGTGTATCCATAGAGATGCCATATATGAAAACCCCAAAAATTTCTGACCATACATTCACTTTTCACAAATATGCAATTGCACACTTGAAAATTGTCAATTGCTATGCTCAAAAACTGTGATGTAAATTACCGTAAGTGTGTCTTGCTAACCCATATTGTCTTCCAGTAAATGAAGTGAACAACTTGGAAGAAATATCAACAGAGACAGTGAATGACAAAGATGATGTTAAAGATGACTTTGAAGAACTCCTTAAAGTTGAAGGTGAGTGTAAAAGTACTTGAAGATTGCATGCAAAGTCATTATTTATTGTCAAGATATGTGTTTATTCTAATTTTTCAGTATTTTAATATTTGATTCCATCACAACTGGTCATCTGTTTGACCTCTATCTTACATACCTTGCACAAGTACATGACACAGTGGTATGTGAAGATCTCAAGAATAAAACCTTATTAACCCTATAGCTAAATAACAGATTAATTAATTATCCTACAATGTGATTTTAATGAGATAGACACATGGTACAGTACATACCTTCAGCCGATGGATTCGTGAAGGTGAAAATGTTATCATTTCTAATTTTAATTTTACTGACTTCAATCATTATGATGAGCACGTATCATGATCAAGTACCTTCAAAGGTGAAAGAAATCCATGGCGATAGAGTCATAATGAATTTGCAATGATTTTGCCATAAGACAAGAATTAAAATGTTCCTCCTTCCAAAAAATTCACATTTAAGTATACTGCACTTGGTAAAAGAATCTGGAAATAACTAAAGTTACTTTGGTATTGTTTGGCTTTCTGTGATGATTATTTCTGTAGCAACCTCATAAAAAATTTGTTCGATGATTTTTAGTCATTTGCCTTAAAGATAACTGCGATAAGTATGAAGTGTATCTCATGGATCTCTTCAACTGCAAAACTCTACTATTCCATGCAAATGATGTATTTGTACATTTCTTATATAACATAGGTAACTTGTAATTAATAAATACAAAAATTGACGTTCATTTAAATCAGTTTTTTGCTTCAGTTTCGCTGATTTTGAAATTATGTAAAGTGGCATTACTTCCCCCGTATAACTTTCTATGAAAAGTTTGTTATATGTATGTAAATAAAAAAGCTATTTTGTAAATGTACAAAACTTTTAAGTAAATTTTTGTAATTGTTATAATTGCTTTCTTGTTATAAATCAATGTAACAGCCTTTAAAGAATTTTTACCTCATCACACATTTGTCTCACGCTGCACAGGATAGACTCTAGCACAAAGAAATGAAGCCCATATTGTGCAGTGCGTATGCCTAAGGTTTCCAAGTCCTGGCAAGATACACCGCCTCAAAGCGATATATCTCCCTTTTACAGCTTATAGGTTTTCTTCTGTGTTCATGCTTCAATTAAAGGATCTGTTTCTACTGATCTTAGATGGCCAGATGGCCTAATGTCCTGTCACTGAACTGTAGTCGTGTCAAGCCTTCTCTTTCTGCGTTTTGTATGTCTTAAAATTTATGAATCGAAGGTCACAGGGCCCAGCTGTCAAACTTTGCCCTTTGCCCAAGCATAACCTTGTAGGTGCAGTTAGGCAAGATAGTTTCATTCCAAAATTTAGCCTAACTATACACTGACTTGTTAGGCAAGGGAGTGCATGCATAGTGTGAATCTCTGTTGAGGTGTGAAAGCTAAAGTCAAGTGAACCAGTGATGAACATCAGCTTTTGAATGCACAAGGTGCTGCTGTTTGAACGTGTATATTTTCTTCAGAACAATGATTTTCAAAACTTGCTTACCCTTGTTTGTTAGTTTGGTCATCAGTTTGCTTAATATCCGTACCATACCTAGTGTACTTAAGGTCAAATATGCAGCCATATCAACAGCTTAGCTGCATCAAAACATGCTGTGCAGTGGATGTCAGGGTGGTTACCCGCTTGACGTTACCACCCAAACCTAATTGCCCACCAATGAGTTAGGATCTGGGAATAGGCATATGGTTAGAGTCTAAATGTCTGCATGGTGGTTCAATGTCCGGGGATGACTGTCCTAGAACCACACAATAGGGCGCACATAATGTGTACACTGACCTAATCAATGGTGCATTTGTATCAATGTTTGTGTACCGGTATGTTCACCCTTTAGTTGAAAAAAGGAGACAGACTTACATGTTTTGCAAACTTGTGTGTTAAACAATTTTCCATATGTTATTTTATGAATTTATAATAAAAAAAATATCATTTTAACAAATGAAAAATGTTTTGTTCTACAATATAGAGAAAAAAATACAGAAATTATGTTTTCATTACATTTAATTTCAGGTTCAAATTAAATGGCAAACATTAGTCAGTGAAACATCTACAATCCTAATATATTAGACGTATGTACAAACTTAAAAGCGGAGTTTGAAAAATGTGCCTTTACAGTTAAGACACTGGTGTCAATAAGCAAGTATAAAGATAAAACTATACAATAGGCAACAATGCTGTAATCCCATTTTATCAAACAGTGGAGTTCGATTTGTAGTGTACACAGAGATACACACTGTAACTGAGTTAAAATTTGACCAAATACACTACATGTAAACAGATCACGTATCTGGCAGACAATTTAGGTCTCACTGTGAAGCAACAAAGGTATGGCAATTAGGGTTTATCTCAGATATACAGCATAATTTTCACATGGTTTGTTTGTTTGTTCTATTCATATTGAATTTTACTAAATCCACTTGAACAATTATTTGTTTACTCTCAACGCAGTATTGTAAAACACTAAGCTGCATGCTTTTTTAGCGATTTTGGATTTTCATTGCAATCAGCAGGTTTTTGATTTAGCTTAAAAGACATCTTGACCATAGTAAATATGGGAAAAGTTTTAAATATTAAAGCGGCATCTTAAATTAGGGCATTTAAACACTTGAGTAAATTAACTAAAAAGATGCTAGCTTAAAGGGCTTGTTTTACAGTAATGTCTCTTTCATCCCGTAATCTTTGTATAAACTTCCTACCCAAATCATATCCATAAAAGCCAAAGGACAACATGGATACTTTATATGCAATACAAATATTTTAATCCTTCTGGCAGCACAGGAATGTTTTTGGCTTCCGAGTAAACTGATGTTGCCAATGTTACCTAACAGATTGATATAATATTTTTAAAATATGGATTTTTTGAATGTGAAAAAAATTGCTGTAGTATCATGCAACAGCAAAGCGACATATATGCCTTAATATCTTCTGTGGACTTGAAGCCTGTCGAGCATTGATTGATAAAAAATTCCACTGTTGTGAGGTTACATAGAAATGTATTTGCATGTCTAGGATTTGTTTTTTAATTTTTTGGACCTGAGACTGCTCAGTATTATTAGCTGTTTCAAAAGAATTTGTTTATTGCTATATCAGTCAATTGAGGGTTGTAGAAAGTTTCTGTTGACCTTGCCCATTGCTTGGATTAAAAATTTGAGAAAAGTGTACCGAACTATACAGTGCAAAAAAATGAAACTTGCCACTGCCAGTTTTATAATTTGCTAAACTTATGTCATGTTGTTGGAGACTCTGTGTTTCTCATACTGCAAATCAAGCACATTACTGACAAACTACGAAAACAATGTAGAAAGGCTTGCCAATCTACCATGCTGAATGATGAAACCTGGCAGGCATAATGTTGATAAAGGTCTGTTTAAAAAAAAAAATGCATACTGTACCGGTATACAAAGGGATGAAATTACTCCCCATTTACTTATGAAAAAGATGATAATGTTCTTAACTAGTGAGACCATGTTTTGATAATGTGGCATCATTTTTTGCAAATGTGTATTTCCTGTACAACTTCTGTTCTTTTAAATATCTAATTTGTCATGACAGCTCAGTATGAAAATGTATTCAGTTTCTGCCAACAGTGACAATCATTTTCAAATATCAAGTGTATTTGCATGTAATAATGACAAAATGCACTACATTGCATGACATTTGTCATTCTTGTCAAGTACTTTTACCAGGAGGAAGAGCTATATAAGAATAAAATTCAGCAAATGTGCTGAAAATGCTAAAAAATTGCATTCTTTTAAAGAAAAAAATCATTGATTTTCACAATAATTATATATATAGCCTCGCAGTGGAGATCACAGCCTCACAGTTGTTTCAAGAACTTTAGTCTAAACAAAATATAACTTTTTCATTGATAAAACTTACAGATAACTTTACAGATAAAATTTTTGATGAAAAGCAAAATGAAGATTTGTCTGCTGACACAAAGAATGGGAATGTAGAAGCTGATGTAAACGATGCTGATAATGTCTCTGACCGAGAAGCAGGTGATGAAGAAGCTCAAGATGATCAACCAGTGGAAGACGGTGCAGCAGAGAATCAAGGAGTATATGATCCAGATGTCGATGAATCTATGGTGTAAGTTGCTTACATATATCAGGGCTCGAAATTAACTTTTTTCCCTGGTAGTCCCATTGGGCTACCATTTTCTGAAGCTGGTAGCCCAGTGACAAGGTCTGGTAGCCCATGCATAAATGGAGATTTTTTGTAAAGGATATCTTATTATATATCTAGACAAATGAAAGATTTACTTTGCATGATTCTATCCATGAAGTTAATTTTCTAGTCATTTGACATCAATACCTGAACATCATAGCTGAGGAGAACGGTATAGCATGTGTAGTGGACAACGGTGACGCCTCAAAGTTTGACGACAAATTCACACATACGCAGAGCTTATATACAGATTTTGATGTTCGCCATGACAACGAATTTTCACTTCAGCACGTATAAACATAACATGGCTAAAAAAATTGGCTATAGATTTCAGGATAACAACTTTGTACATTCATGTTCCTAATACTTTCGTGGCAATTTTGGCTATATTTCCCCACCATAGTACACTATCATGAGATGATCTCGTACACTTCGGAAAGCGTAATTTGTAGATGGCCCGACAGCTTTTTCTTTGCAGTTTGAATAATTTTGTGTTTAATTGTCGTTGATACATTGTTATTAAATGTGAAGTACATCAGTTCAGATAATGATATTTTATTGAAAGTTTGTTGCAACAAATTTGACTGCACTGTCGCTTTTCATAACAAAGTCACCGTTCGGCCTTTCTGTGTCCAACTGGGTTGACTGTATGAGCGTCGGTCATCTCACAGCGATCAACATCATGTCGCCCACTAAGTAATTTCATGTCTCAGGCTTTGGTAGTCCCTGTGGGCTACCATTTCATGGGTTTTGGTAGCCCCAGGGAAAATTTTGTAGTCTGTGGACGCGAGACTACTGCTAATTTCGAGCCCTGATATATGTACATAAATGTTAAAACTTTGAGCTCCAAAGTCAATTTTTGTCGCCTTAAAAAACCTACCCCAGTTCAGTTTTTTTCAGATTTTTAATAAGGTTTTGATAAAAGACTGTAGCCAATGAAATGTGATATCAATTTGGACCAAAATTATCAAAAAAGAATTACAGACAAATTTATAAATGCTGCACTAAAATTTTGGTTGGCAAAAATTACAGCAGTCAAAGGGTTAATATAGAATGATACAACCTTTACAATTACATGCACTGTACAAAGTGCAACCAGCAAATGTAACAATATCATTACTGAGAATATTGATTAGAACTCAATTGATACAATGTGTGTACATGCAGCTAAATATTTTGGCTGGACAGAAATTAATTTGTCAATGATAGTTGTACTTTAATTTATACTGTAAGATATATAAAGGCTGCTACCAAGCTGAATATCCAATATTTCAGTGAACATGTGTAATAAATTAACAGAATGGACCAATTCACAAACTATATGCTTTGTTAGCATATTTGAACATACGGGTAAAGCAAACCAGTTTACAAGGTTACCTTTTTGCAGTTGAATTTTTGGACATTGACAAGGGTGTAATGATAGTAATTATCGACTAATGAAGCAATTTACATATCAATGCGTATACATGTAATTTTGTATGTGTATGTGCACACATGTGTGTTTATATATAGGGATAGTGGTATTGATGTCATTATCAAGGGTTATAGTCTGTTTCTGGAGGATCTATGGTCTGCATTGATTGAAATATTTGCATATCAATGCATATACGGGTTTGTCAAAGAGAGTGTACAATATATTTGAGACGACAAATCGGCACAATGTTCTTGCCCTGGAGGTACAATTTGCTTTATTTGCAATAGAAGATTTCTTTTGCAGAGCGGTAGGGTCCAGAAGTCCGTGCATGCTATTTATGATTCTAGTCAAGTACCATTTTTGTTTTGAAGAAATGCCCTGTAAAGTATGAACTATCAGATATAGTAGCTTTTAATTGCAATTGTCTGAATTTTCACTCTTAACATCACTGTAGCAATGAAGATCTGAAAACACCAAATATCAGTAACGACAACCTTAAACGTATTTGCACCCCCAAAAGACCTGCAAAATCTTCATCAAAGAAGAAAACAGGCTCCAAGCAAAAGATAGCCAGGAAAGAATCAAATGCAGAGAAAACTCCAAGAAAATTAGATTTTCAGCATTCCAAGAATGCAAAAGGTAAAAAAAACTTTTCTACCTAGGCAGGAAAAAAGAAATTATTTGCTCTTCATATTTTTTTTGCAAAAGTGCATAGGCTGATAGCAAATTTTCTTATTCTATTTTTCTTATTCTTTTTACAAACCAGCTAATTCTCCCTCAAGTTCCGTTGTCACTGATGGCTCAGCATCTAGATTTTACAAACTGACCACAAATATGGAGGCATTACATATACAGGCTGTGCTGACAGAACAAATTCTGACCATTTTCACATGCTCCCAGAAGAAAACAAAAACCTGTGAATAATGTGCACAACAAAAATGCCAAAAGTTGCAATATGGAAGTAATTATTTGTCTCAGTTTCAAAAACAATAATTCAAAATTTGCTCAGTAGAAGCAACTATTGAAGGAACAATTTAATAATTCTTCCTGGCATAGGAAGGGAAATGTGCATAGGTTGGATATGGATGGTCTGTCATCAGTATGTCCCAATATGTTTGTTCAATGGCTTCACTGATTTTCTAACCTTCTTGTTTACAAAGTTCCCATTTTTTATTTTACGTCCTACTGCTACATGGATTTGTATTTGTATTTGTATGTGTATAATTATCTCATTGCGGGTATTAATTTTACAAGTACAATTTACCAGAGTGTATATATCTCTGACTCTGAATGCAGTTCTGTAGATGGGCAAGGTGCTTATTGACACACAGTGTTTTCATCTCATTTACTAACTTGAAGACTTGTCAAAGTATTTGTCAGGGATAGGCTCATCGAAGGAATTCACCACCAAAGCACAATTGTTTTTCCACTTCATACTCATAGCTTTAAAGGTTTGTTACTTCCACTTGCAACAAGTGTTAGTACTGTGTGGCTAAGGTGCATTCCCAAATATCAAAGTGAATTTCTTTTGCGTAATTCCTCTGTTATCACGAACAATTTTTCAATATTTAATGGCAGATATTTCCAAGAAAGAATCCAAAGAACGGAAACCCAAAGGGAAGAAAACAAAGAAATCAAAGCGAGAAAAGTTTGCTGAGAGAGAAATAGAGCAGAGTGAGATATGGGTACAATGTTCAAATACATACTGCCTCAAGTGGAGGAAGTGTTTAAATGTGACTGATGCTAGCACAATACCTGACAACTGGGAATGCCATATGAATGCAGGTACAGTATACACTTCTCTTGTATCTATTTTCCATTTACTATCTGTTTCCAAACAGTTCATCGATGTTTAAATTTTCACTATTTATCACTTTCGTATAACCTGTGTTAGATCATGGATAAGTGATGACAGTACCAGAGAATTAAGATTTGTTCCCTTACAATTGACGTTTCCATGGTTTCTAATTTCAATTTTTTTCAAAGATGTTTCAAACTCAGTCTGAGTCTTATTTCCATAAAATTTTGAAATAATAACAAAAAGAGACAGACCTAATTCTGTCACTTGTGAATCTTATTAAACTGAATATTTTGACCTAAAGAACATTTAAGTGATGAATTGTACTTTTTATTCCAAACGTTGCTCTGCATCTTACTGTTCCCTGCACATAGCAAATCTGTCTGTGATCTTGCTTATATATGTATAGGTTATTTTTTTTCTTTTTTTCTTCACAAAAGAAGTTGCAAACAATGCTGCCTCAGCACTTTTCCTTATTGCTTTTGATGAATATATATAGTATTACACGTCTCCTTTGCTTGGTCAGCAAACCACTTGACAAATGAAAGCCATTTGTTGAGGAATATTTGAGAAATCTTTAAGGACAGAAAAGGATTGCTGAGTCGTCATCAGCTTCCCACTTCTTTGAACGCTGAAACTTAATTGTCAAAAAGCATTAGTTTAGTTGCTCAAAATCAAAGGAGTGATTTATTTCTATGTGGTGTATCTTAAAAAGTAAGGACAACCAATTTTACATGATCATAGTTGATCATATTTTTTCTCACTTTCTTCTTGCTGTTACTTATAACATACGTACAGTGAAACCTGTCGTAGTGGTCAGCCTTACAAAGTGTTTACCTCTTTATAGTGATCATCTTGTGTCTACGTACCCCATTATATTTTACATCTTAAAGACCCTTTGAGGAACAGCTACCTCTCTCATGTGGTCAATTGCTTCCAATTTGGTAAAACCGAAACCCTGTGTATTATGCATTATACTGACCCCAATTGCCAAATGACCAGTATTAAAACATTCCTAGACTATAAGCAAGACAATTGAGTCGACTTTCAATATTTTTTACATCTACCGGTACATCACAACTGAGTATTTCAGAAATTAAATGCTTGTACCATGATTTCCAGGAGGAATATGATATTGAATTTTATTATCACTGTTACACTTGCCCAATTTCATCACCACCAATAATGCCACTCACCCTCTATAGAAGCCCCATGTAGTAGCTACTTTTTCTTGGTCCCATTAGTGACCACTATAGTACACAGGTTAGGCTGTATGTAATTATAAAGGAAATGATGATACTCTAACTTTTTCACAATCATCCACACTAAAAATGAAATGTTAATTGTGATGCTTTTTAGATGAGCGGTACAACTCATGTATGGTGCCACAACAGAAGATAGAAGAACCAGATGAAGATCATGAGTTTGTCTTTACCAGATACAATATTGGTTCCCTTATCTGGGCTAGAATGCAAGGATTTCCATGGTCAGTGTCCTTTCATCATTCATCCAAATTTACTACTTCAAATTTCATGAAATGGTTTATTTTAAACGCACTTCGAAAAACTCTCTGAACTACTAGCACTTGAATTTGCCAACACACATTGTAGTATAAAAGGATTATACCATTCATGCAAAAATGTAAAAGAAAAAACAAGAAGACTTTATATATGTTGAAATAGGTGCTGTATGTACAGCTAGTTTACGGAGGCTTCATGGTCCAATTAAGGAGAATTTTTTTTATTCCTAATGTACATATATAGGTTAATGTACCAGGGGATATTTTAACCGTTTGAGTAATATTATTTGTCCCTCCAAAATTTTTATGATTCTTTCTGTAATTTTTGGGAAAAATCTGAAAAAAAAATTGGCAGTGTTATATTTTATAAAGGCAATAAAATTGATACTCACAGAGTTTAGACTACAGATACAGTATTTGTCATTTCTCCATTTCTTACTTATGCAAAGTGTACCCTTACCCTTATACCACATAGGAAAAATCCTGAAATCTCTATTCCACTGCTTGCCGTATTCGGAAATTGCATTTTCATGTCAGGTTTATTCTTTTTCAAATAGCTATCACCAGTAAGGTATGGTAATTGTAAGTCAAAAGCCTTAAATTGCCTACAGGTCTGGATTTAAATTAGTGAAACATCCCCGTATTGTACTGTTCCAGTATTTATAACTTTAATATCAGTTTTCCACTTCCTGATTGACACAAATCCTGCTCTTTGCAAAAATACTCAAACATAAATATATTACAGAAAAAGCGTAAGGAAATAAATTGAGTAAATAATTGACGACAGATGGACGACTAGAAAGGCGAGATAGAAGATCAATGTGAATGAATAAATCAGAATATTTAACACTTGTATGTTTGACACTAGGTGGCCTGGGATGCTGGAAGAAGATCCAGACACAGAGTGCTTTTATGAAACAGATGGTGCTTCACTCTACCCAGTGAGTACTCACTTATTATTTACCAGTATATGATAGGCCAGAAGGGGGGAGGGGGCTGTTGGAGAGTTAGTGAATCCGGGTGAAGATGCATTATTAAAGGAAGTGGAAACATATTGTATTTTAAGAAGCTTCAACAGAGAAGCAAGTAAAGGAAAAATGTTATATGCATTCCCCTAAAAAACTGTTATGATGTCATTGTCTCCAGCATGTCTTTAGTATAGGATAAAGCCCGAGTACGAGGGCTCTTCTGTTATATAAAGTCCAACCTAACGATAAAATGTCGAGGCCGCAGGCCGAGACATTTTATCGTAGGGTTGGACTTTATATACCAGAAGAGCCTTCGTACGAGGGTTTTATCCGACTTAAAAACTATCGCCCCTAACTGATATATTTTCGTTTTCAATGTGTTTACGTCAACCGTCCCCTTTGTCAATGTAACATGTTCAGGA
>LD350705.1:47309-68002 GCA_001465055.1 Ptychodera flava
TAACTGTCACTTGTGAATCTTATTAAACTGAATATTTTGACCTAAAGAACATTTAACTGATGAATTGTACTTTTTATTCCAAACGTTGCTCTGCATCTTACTGTTCCCTGCACATAGCAAATCTGTCTGTGATCTTGCTTATATATATAAAGGTTATTTTTTTCTTCACAAAAGAAGTTGCAAACAATGCTGCCTCAGCACTTTTCCTTATTGCTTTTGATGAATATATATAGTATTACACGTCTCCTTTGCTTGGTCAGCAAACCACTTGACAAATGAAAGCAATTTGTTGAGGAATATTTGAGAAATCTACAAGGACAGAAAAGGATTGCTGAGTCCTCATCAGCTTCCCACTTTTTTGAACACTGAAACTTAATTGTCAAAAAGCATTAGTTTAGTTGCTCAAAATCAAAGCAGTGATTTATTTCTATGTGGTGTATCTTAAAAAGTAAGGACAACCAATTTTACATGATCATAGTTGATCACATTTTTTCTCACTTTCTTCTTGCTGTTACTAACATACGTACAGTGAAACCTGTCGTAGTGGTCAGCCTTACAAAGTGTTTACCTCTTTATAGTGATCATCTTGTGTCTACGTATCCCATTATATTTTACATCTTAAAGACCCTTTGAGGAACAGCTACCGTACCTCTCTCATGTGGTCAGTGGCCACATGTTATTGCTTCCAATTTGGTACAACCAAAACCCTGTGTATTAAATGGCCACCATTATACTGACCCCAATTGCCAAATGACCAGTGTTAAAACATTCCTAGACTGAAAGCAAGACATGAGTCGACTTTCAATAGTTTTTACATCTACATCACAACTATTTCAGAAATTAAATGCTTGTACCATGATTTCCAGCAGGAATGTCATATTGAATTTTATTATCACTGTTACATTTGCCCAATTTAATCACCACCAATGATGCCACTCACCCTGGATAGAAGTGAGACCTCCAAGTAGTTGCTACTTTTTATTGGTCCCATGAGTGACCACTATAATAAACAGGTTAGGCTTTACGTAATTATAAAGGAAATGATAATACTCTTACTTTTTTGCAATCATCCACATTAAAAATGAAATGTTAATTGTGATGCTTTGTAGATGAGCGGTACAACTCATGTATGGTGCCACAACAGAAGATAGAAGAACCAGATGAAGATCATGAGTTTGTCTTTACCAGATACAATATTGGTTCCCTTGTCTGGGCTAGAATGCAAGGATTTCCATGGTCAGTGTCCTTTCATCATTCATCCAAATTTACTACTTCAAATTTCATGAAATGGTTTATTTTAAACACACTTCAAAAAACTCTCTGAACTACTAGCACTTGAATTTGCCAACACACATTGTAGTATAAAAGGATTAAACCACTCATGCAAAAATGTAAAAGAAAAAACAAGAAGAGTTTATATATGTTGAAATAGGTGCTGTATGCACAGTCAGTTTATTGAGGGTTCATAGTCCAATTAAGGAGAAAAATTTGTATTCCTAATGTACCGGTACATATAGGTTGAAATGTACCAGGGGGTAATATTGTAACCATTTGAGTAATATAATTTTTCCCTCCAAAATTTTTGTGCAACATTGAACCAATCTTTATGATTCTTTCTCTAATGCTTTTGATCATTTTGGACCTAATGAAATCACTTTTCATTTGCTGCAGTTTTTGATCAAATTTTTGGAAAAAATCTGGAAAAAACAATTTACCGTGTTATATTTTATGAAGGAAACAAAAATTGACTTTTACACTCATAGGGTTAAGACTACTGGTACAGTATTTGTCATTTCTCCATTTCTTACGTTGGCAAAGTCTACCCTTAGCCTCATACCACATAGGAAGAAATCCTGAAATCTATATTCCATCACTTACCGTATTCGGAAATTGCATTTTGATGTCAGGTTTATTCTTTTTCAAATAGCTATCACCAGTAAAGTATGATAATTGTAAGTCAAAAGTCTTAAATTGCCCACAGGTCTGGATGTAAACTACTGAAACATGATTTCAAATGTATATGTCCCGGTATTGTACTATTTCAGCATTTATAAGTTTAATGAAAGTTTTCCGCTTCCTGACTGATACAAATCAACTGCAAGTCAAATATGTTACAGAAAAAAGTGTAAGGAAATACATTGAGTAAATAATTGAAGATGGATGGATGACTAGAAAGGCGAAATAGAAGATCAATATGAGTAAATAAATCTGAATAAGTCATGAACACTTGTATGTTTGACACAGGTGGCCTGGGATGCTGGAAGAAGATCCAGACACAGAGTGCTTTTATGAAACTGATGGTGCTTCACTGTACCCAGTGAGTACTCACTTATTACTTACCAGTATATGATGGGCCAGAAGGAGGGAGGGGGGCTGTTGGAGAGTTAGAGAGTCCGCGTAAAGATGCATTTTGAAAGGAAATGAAAGCATATTATTGTATTTTAAGAAGCTTCGAACAGGGAAGCAAGCAAAGGAGAAATGTTATAAAATTATTTGATGCATTTCTTTGAAAAAACTTATGATGTCATCGTCACCAGCATGTCTTTAAGCTGAGTAATATTGTTTGTTAATTTTGAGTTAATGCAATACAGGGTGCATATATTCAGTGTTAGTCTAATTTCTTCATCATTAACATAAGCAAGGACCCTATCACTTTCATGGTTCAAAGAAATCTGAATGGATATACATTGTATGGTGTCATCCTTCATAATCTGCAGATTTTTTTTCAGAGGGGTTGGGGTTTTTTTATCAGCTTAACTTCTAAACAAATTGATTACCGGTAATTGTACAAGACCTTCAAAGGAAAACAAAGTGCCAAAATCACATCATTCAATAGTAGGTGTCAACAAATGCTACTAAAGCAAAAATCAGGGATGTAGGACAGCCACGTCAACATTCACTGACAATATAGGCAACATGGAAAGATAACGTAATTAGAAAGTGAAACAAAAAACAGTGTGATATCGTTTCTTTTGTGCAGGAAACATACGCAGGAAAAATCCTATTACGTAAATACACAAGGTTTAATGGGATAATAGCTTTAACATTTGATTTTTTCATTAATTTTGTTCTGAGAAGGAGACCCTTCTCCCTATAGGGTTTTGAAACACAATGAATGCAGCCTTGTAATGAAATACGATGTATCATATACAATATGAAATGTTATTTTGGATAGATTAATTTCAGTCCAGGCTAATTTCCTTCCTAAACAATAACACCTGAATTAAGCTAATGATAACACATACCCTTCACCAAAGTGAAATGTTTAAGTGATTTATGGGCATGTGTACTGTATGTATATATCTGCAACCAAATTTTTGTTGTGAAAACTCATTTGACAAGTGTAGATCTAAAATGGTACAATAGAAATTTGGTTAGAAAATCATGCTTCAAGGGTTTTGTTACTAATTCGTTCTTAAGATACAAAGGTGACTGATACATTAATATTGACAATGCAATTTTTATTTACCAGTATATCGTAAAAGTATTACAATGCATGACTATTGCATCACTTGTCATTTTGCATTTGTCACTCCCACTGCAATGTCTGTATTTTTGTACTGTGATAAAGCAATAAATCATGACTTTTGTCTCTCCAACTGAACCTTTCATAGTGTGCAACACAGGTCACAAGGTCACATTGAGTCTGTAAAGATAGATACAAAATGCAACTGTATATTCACTGAACTCAATAACAAGATTTAGAGAACAGCCATCAGAATTAAAGCTGATGTAGGTTTTTTAACAATAGTGGAGTGGAATACTCATGATTGCAGGACCTTCGATAGCTGTGACAATTTCTTCATCAGTTGTTTTCATGAAGAAGGTTGGCCAAACAGGTTTTGTACACCACTTGATGTTTAACACAATCAGAGACCCTCATGAGTGTCTAGGGTGCAAATCAACTCCAGTTTTGACTTGTAAAATGCATGATGAGCAGAACATTTAAGGTAATAAGTGATTTTGTATGTGGCTAAGTTGCTTTCTGCAAGCTATGACTGAATTCTCACATTGAAAAGCAGTTGATGTTTGAAATGGGTCATTAACCAGCATGATAGAAAACGTACATCTGGCAGATGTAGAGATTTATATGTCACTTATGGCTCACAGTTCATTATTGTAAAAAATCTTTCATCAGTTACTTTAGCTTATCATACTATTTTGATAGCCCTTTCATTAAAAAAATTTAACATGTACCATGTCAAGATAAGGCAAATATTTGAGTGATCTTCTGTGGATTTCTTATCCTTTACCCAGATATTTGTGTTAGGTATCTGATGCTTTTCCTCCCTTAGTGATTTCCTTTACAAATAAGACAAAATTGATCTGATTTCTGTGAAATTCTGTTTTCATAGTATGTGATGATGATATGTATACTATGTAATTTACCTAATATTCTGAGAAATGTCTTGTCACAATTTCTAAATTTCTACAATCTCTAATATGATGAAAATTTTATTGTTTTACCTAATTCTCTTTTGATTTACCTAATTATGAATTGTATGAAAAGCCCCAATATAAGAAACAATGTGACTACATATTACCAGAAGGAAGGACTGCACGGTTGTAAGAATGTTGTTATTTTCTTTACGATGTCTGCAATGAGTCGTGTATTTGGAAACATGCTTTCTGCACAAGACTGATTTCCCCAAGATATAAGGCATTCTCCTTGATAAAGACATGAGCCAGTAGTAGCTATGGAACTATTGATCTTTATTAACAATATGTTTTTCTGTGTATCAATTATTAGCTCTTGGTTTACTTCTTGGGAAATGTAACTAACAGTGAAGTATTGATCTTGTCAACATTGTCCGTACTTTATGTGGTAAATGTCACTCTAATATGCATGTTACAGTTGACAAGTACATTAGATTGAAAGAAACTATTTCAGCAACCTTTTTGGAAGCTGAAATTGAAATGTCCTTGCAGCTTTAAAATTTCACTTGAAGGAAAGAAGTAGCACATATGGGCACCTGTGTTAATTTTATTCATCCCATCGCTAGCTATGATGAACTAATGTTAAACCTGATATCATGTATGCTACTCGTAAAATGTTAAGAAACAGAAATGGTCTCAATAAATTCCTACAATACTTTCTTTATTACAAAATATCAAAATTATCGTATACTTCCACAATTTTCCTCATTTGAAATTGACTGAAGGTTTTTACAGTGTCACATTAATAGATGTAATACTAGTGGGATGATAATCAATGTAAAATATTCAGTGATTGTCTTTACAATGTTTGCACATGTGCCATCTTCTGTTTGCCCCGTGAAATTCTAATTTCACAACAATGAATTGTACTGTACTGCTGTACTCAGATAGGCTTCAGTTGATTATCCTATATCAATGTAATTTATATTTTTGTACAAACAGAAAAAATACCATGTAGTATTTTTTGGTGACAAGGTGTCAAGGGCATGGGTCTCCTCTAACAATGTAGAAGCTTTCACAGGAGCCGAGGAAATTGAAGATTTTGGCCAAGTAAGTTCATCTTCAAATTTCTTAAGATTAATACCTATGATTTCCTCTGAGTATTTGCTTTCAAGTCTCAGAACATAAAGAAAAGTTTGTTCTGATGTTCATTCTTACCAAAGTTGCTAAAAGTTTCCATTTTGCCCTAAAACTTTAACAATTCTTTTTGCAAATTAATGTACCTTTCAAGTTTGGTTTTCAACATTACTAAAATGATGAATTGCTAATGAGTAAAGAAATTATCTGCATTATCACGGACTATAGCTAACAATTGTGATGTGATGCGCCCTCTACAGTTTAAATTATTGACAAATCAAACATTTGTTTATGGCCCTTGTTTAAGCAGAATTTGTTCATTGAATGTTTTTTTTGCATCAACTATTCTGCACTTGTTTGCATCATAACATTTTGCATTCAAATATAAAAGGCAATAAACACGGTTGTTGCCCAAAGACTGTGATATGGTGCACACTTATTACTCTCTCATTTATTAAAAACATCATTGACATGATACAAATTCTCATTACCTTAATTACTATATTGCCACCAAAGTGAGTCATAAAAGTCTCAGACATTCCACTATATTTTCATCATGGCAAATTTCTCCAAGTAAAACACGTCAGCTCAGAAGTCAAAACAAAGTTTTAGGTTGTACAGGAATTTCAAACCAGAAATGCTATATAAAGATGAAAAGATGCATGAATTTAGCTAGTTTTACAAAAAAACAACCTTTTTGCTCTGTATTTGCGTTAAAACAGTATTTATCAGATCACTGTGTCAAACTCTTGCTGTGGTAAGAAGTCAACTTTTTACCCACAATGCATCTCAATACCATGCAGTTTGACCCGTCAGCACAAAACAAAAGCCACTTATGGTGATGAAAATTGTGTGGTCTTTGTTCAGACTTCCTCAGTCAGTAGTTACTCCATACCTGTTTTAAATGTTATATCAGTATTCTTGTTTGGGGCAATTAAGCAGATAAATTTTACCAGGGTTCTTCTTGGTATACCAATGCAATCAGATAGGGGATTGCAAAAATGTTTCAGGAGTTCTCAAATCATATACCAGTGTTCCCTAACCTTGGCAAAAAACACTGTATGCATGATGTGGACCTCATTTACCAATGTGTGCACCTTTTACTCACCCAATGTGAATCTACCGTGAACATTACACAACTTCTTTTATCTTCTTCAGACCTCTTCAATCAATACTTACTCCATGCCTGTTTTAATACAGCTGCTTTTCAAAAACCAAACTTGAAATTGATGCTTACTTTTCATTTTACTCCATGTTTTCTGTGTAATTAGACCAAGTTGAAGGGTAAAAACTATATGAAGGAATTGGTAAAGGCAAAGGAAGAAGGCATGAAAGCCCTTGAGATGTCAGTCAAGGTAAGTCATGCAAATTTAGCATAGTTGATGAATGTGGCTATTAGCATGAAACTTAACAGCTAAGTCAGGTAGTATATTTTACTTTGATCTTTTCCATCATTCTATTATTCTTGCGCCATCTAAAGGACTTTAATATGGTAATATGGCAACAAATTTTAAGTATTAGTTGTGCTCATAATTTTGCACCAAAAAGTGGTGGTGTATCACAAAATAACCAAGAACAATAACTACAGATAATTTAAAACAGGAAACGTTCTCATGCCATGATTTTAAAAACTATGTGGATCTATTTTTCCTAATGCTTTTTTACTTGAATTTGAAATGGTGATGCACATTTTGTTATAGTATGTTACCTTTGGCAGTGGTGTAGTTATATCTAGAGCACCACACACCTTGGATAGCATTGTGGCAGCTGCAAGTATGAAAACAAAAGAAACCGAAGTAATCTTATGAGGGCGCTAGCTATGGGCGATGCAAGCACAAGCTTGTATATTCTTCAATATTAATGTTTATGTCATCCCTCTTGGTAGTGTACCCAGGAGACTATATCTGTCCCTTTGTATGTCATTGTATTGTATTGCATTCTATTGTTCTAAAATTTATGATAATCTTGTGGAGGAATTTGAAACAGAGCCTTTGTTATCCTTGCCTCCTCCTATTTCACATTAATACTAATCCCAGCTTTAATATACATCAAGAGTGGTCCAAGTTTAAATAATCCTGATTGTCCTATCCAGGGCTCAAAATACTTTAGATTTGTGTCGCACTATGCATGTCAATGTAACCTCTGTGCAGGTAGATTGTCAAACCACTGTGCATGTTGAAATAACATGTATTGTGATCTTTACCCACCCAAACCTGGTGGTAAATCATTCTTTTTAATTCTTATGACAATCAATTTTTCACATTCCTTAGAAGTTTTAGAAGATATACTGACATTGTGAAGTGCATTGGCCAAACACAGATGTTTAATATGAATGGCTGTTAAACTGCCTGTAATTTTAACTTTAGAGCAAAGATGGCAGAGCATACAGAAGGTCAAGACATGACTATACGGTCAGAGAGTATGCAAGAAAGGATGCAGGGATGGAATTATGGGGAGGATAATTTGAATTTACCATTGATACACTGTAACAGTTTGTCACTGTACACACACCAGGGAGAAGGTGCATGTTTGATGCAAAACCTGACATGCACAGTCTGCATGTTAATTGGCCAAAAACTTTCAAGGCCAGAGGCCTGCTCTGTTCCTAGTTTATACTGAGTTTATACTGCCAATTGTAGTGTTTCAACTATCTCCAGTAAATGATGCATAGCAACAAATTGATATTTTTTAATCAGTAAGATGCATCAATAAAGCTGACATATATCAATATTTTTGATCATTTATTCAAGTTTCTCTAAAAAGCTTGAAGAACTGAAAGAAACATTGCTTTTTGGCCATTACCTTTATCTTTTCTAGGACTCAACCTACCAGGTCAAAATTTCATTAGATATGCGCCATCTTTCTGTGTCAATATGATTATAATTAATTTTAGCCACAAGTAATGCCCAAAGTGAATGACGATACAGCACATACTTAATGGCAGAGTCTACCTTGAAAGTCATGAGGTTTATCTCTTGTTTGGTTTTGTCTTATCTCTCATTTATTTTTTGGCTTTGTCTTTTATTGCAGGAAAGGATATCTATGTATGGTTTCAGTAAAAGGTACAAAGGTTCATGGGGAGCAGACTTTTCAGGTAAGTAGATTGACATTTAAGGTAGTATGCACCTCGAAAGTGAAAGACTTAAACTTTTCCTCTAACTTTGCTCAAGGGATCTTTCAATCATTCTCTTTCAAAATCAAGAATAAAAATAGGGTGTCACCGTGCAAATTTTGGTACTAGAAAAACAAATTACCCAAGATTTACCGATATTAGAAATTCAAAATGGCCGCCATTCCTGTGTTAACTCTATGGAGAAAAATAAAAATTTTCGAATTTCGAAAAACTAAGCCGGTGAAAAGTTTTCTTTCACCAAGAGCTTTAAAATGAACCCCCACACGTGGTATATCAGAAGAGAATTGTAAAAGTTTGAGACTCCGAATGTCTGTCCCCGAGGTGCGTTCTACCTTAATTGTACATGTACTTACATCCAAATACACTTTGTCACTCAGCAAGTGATCAATGGATCAAAAACAATACAGGAAATGATGAATATTTGAATCAGTCCATGAGATCAAATGCAATATGTGCTGTTGACAAACATTCTCAAGTTGTATTAAATATTTATTCATGTGTTCAACAAGTTGCACACTCTTATTTCCTCAACATTCTATTAACACATTGCTTTGATACATGACATAAGTCTGCTCTGTTTTGGAGGGACTATTTGGATCAACATATACATATGTATTATGTTAGCAATAAACTCCAAGCACCTGTTGTCATTCTGCCAGAATTGACCTGTCCTGAGGTGGTTAATTACTATTATAGTATAACAGTATATTGAAATTCTGGTGTGAAAGGTTAAAAACTAGATTTTTCTCTGAATGAGAGCTGGCAGTGTTTCCCCATAAGAATCATTATATTATCCATAAAGCAAGCATACAGATGTAAATCATAAGAAACACTTTGTACATGTCTACAGGTTATGTGTCAGGTAATTTTGAAATATCACTGATAAAATGCAATGCCATACAACTTAATGTAATATGCACCTCAAAAGTGAAAGACTTACACTTTTGCTCAAATTTTCCTCAATGAAACTTTCCACCATTCTCTCACTAAATCAAGAATAAATACAAGGGATCACTTTGCAAAGTTTGGTATGAGAGAAACAAATTACCAAACGTTCAAAATGACCTCCATCCCTTTGTTAAAGGTATACTGTCACCTGTTCCAATTTCGCCACAGTTACCATGGAAAGAGAAAATCTAACCAATCACAGATTTTAAGCGGGTGGCCGCTTTTTAAAAACAGCACCCTCACATGGACATTTTGAATACCAAGAACGCCCCATTGACTATATATGGGCATATTTAAATTACATGCAGGTGACTGTTTACCTTTAACTTCATGAGGAAAAATAAAATTTGTTGATGTTTGAGAGACTAAGATATGAAAAATTTTTCTTACTCCAGTAGTTTTGAAATGAGCCCCTACAAGTGATAGCACAGAAAAGAATTGTGAAAATTTTTGAGTCTGAATATCTGTCCTGACGCACAATATTGCACTTGTATTTGATGGCGTGTTGGTTTTGTCATTGCAGGATCACAGACCCTGTCCCAAGAATCAGGTGAGGCAGAAGGTGAGATGGGAGCACATTCAAGTGGTTCCAGAGAAAGCAGTCAAGTTTTAATGGTGCATGAGATTCTAAGTAATGCTGAGAGTGTTCTGAATGAAGCTGAAACTGTACTTAATGAGTTGGAAGGATCAATGCAGGGTAAGAGAAAGTTTTTGTTTGTCAGATTGTCGAGAACCTCTCAATAGTTTTGGTATGATTCCCATAACTTTCACCTAGCATTGTGCGCTGGTATTCTGTCCAAGCTGTAAAATGTACAGCTCATTTGACTCTGCAAGGACTCCAACCTAGACAAATTAAGACACTGCACACCCCTTAAAGTCAGTCACTAAGTTTGTCCCTCTTGTAATTAGCTCTGAATGCCGGGATTTACTTCATTCTTATAGATTATGCCAGCATCCAATTTTGACACACGGATCAGTCTCCTGATATTGCTCTTTCTGAATGAGTCACACTGTGGTACAAGTCATGTAATATTTCTAAGCTCATGGAGTTCGAGGGAATTTCAAAAAAACATGAACACATTTTTCTGATTTCAACTTTTATCAGACCTGGATACAGACAGTGACTTCAAGCCAGAGTCACCGAAGAAAAAGAAAAATTCCAAGAAAAGAAAGATCAGAGAAGACAAGGAAAATGAAAAAGAGAATAAAACAGAGGAAATGGAAAGCCAGCCAAGAAAGAGAAAAGTTGAGAAATCTGTTTCAGGAGAGAAAGCAAAGAAAAAGAAACTCCAAGAAGGCAATGATGTGCAGGATGAAGAAAATGCCAAAAGTATGGAAAAGGAGCCAGATAAGGTGGTCCAATCAGAGAGTGATGGTAGAGTGAAGACTGAAGAAAAACCAAAACTTAAGAAAGGAAAGAAGAAAAATGAAGAGAAAAAAGTCAGTCAAAAGAAATGCAATTCTGATAGCATTGAGCAGGTACCTCGTAATAAAGATAATAAGGGAAAGAAAGGATGTGTTGAAGAAAGGAAACAGAATAAAACATTAGAGTTAGATGATGAAGAAAAGGCAAAGAAAGCTAAAAAATCTAAACCATCTTTTAAAGTACCTGGAAAGCAAAAGGCAGGAAAAGTTGAGGGTGTGAAGAAAAGTAAAACACAAGAACAGAGTAGTATGGATGGTGATGTGTTTACCATGGAGCTTGAATCTGAAAGTACAAGTGTCACAGAAGATAAACAGAAATCTGGAGGAGATGAGAAAAATCACCTATCCTCAGCAGATGAAAGTACCAGTGGCCATGATTTGGATAGTAATGGAATAAACCCTGTTAAAAGTTCTGTAAAGTCAACCCCAAAACCCACTGATTCAAAGGCTGTGCCAATTCCGAAATGTAATACCAAAAAGACAGTAGGCTCCAAGCCAAAGTTTAGTGTGAAACGTAAGAAAGTGCAAGATGTCAAGGAAGTCGGGTCTTCTAAAGAGGAAACCCAGGGTACAGAAGTTGCCATGACAAAGGCTGGTGAATCCAATGAGGGTAGCACTGTCAAGGATGACAGTCAGGATTTTGATCTTGAATTTGATGATGTTAATGATATCCCTGCAGATACAAGTAGTGTAGTCACTGATCAGTTGAATCAGAAAGTTATTGATGATGATAATGATTCACAGCCATTTGAAATCGAACCTTGATTGGCCTGAGTGTTTTGAAAATGCCATGCCTATTTAATTCTTAGTAATTATAAGCTTTGAGTATTCGTGTTGATGTGCCAATTTTAATATGGAATTCTCTGTCAGATGCTGAGAAAGTCATGAATGTGTGGAGAAAATGTTAATTATTTGTGAACTCACATTTGGAAATGTCATTACATCATTTTCCTTTTAAGGTAGTATGCACCTCGAAAGTGAAAGACTTAAACTTTTGCTCTAACTTTCCTCAAGGAATCTTTCAATCATTCTCTTTTAAGATCAAGA
The DNA here is from genome assembly GCA_001465055.1 of Ptychodera flava. Lineage (NCBI taxonomy): Eukaryota > Metazoa > Hemichordata > Enteropneusta > Ptychoderidae > Ptychodera > Ptychodera flava. Next base: position 59,377 of record LD350705.1, read on the forward strand.
ATAAAAGTAGGGGGTCACCGTGCAAATTTTGGTACTAGAGAAACAAATTACCCAAGATTTACCGATATTAGAAATTCAAAATGGCTGCCATCCCAGTGTTAACTCTATAGAGAAAAATAAAAATTTTCGAATTTTCCTAAACCTAAGCCAGTGAAAAGTGTTCTTTCACCAAGAGCTTTAAAATGAATACCCACATGTTGTTTATCTGAAGAGAATTGCAAAAGTTTGAGAGTCCGAATGTCTGTCCCGAGGTGCATTCTACCTTAAGACTTGACATTTTGCTTCTCTTTGTGATGACACAAAATAAATATTCAGTTGAGATTTGCATTAAATTACATTTCAACTTTGTTATTGAAGCAGCTGTACTTGCAAAAAATTCATCATCTGTTCCTGTATTTTGTTGGCTGCTTCTGAGGATGGGTTTGTTATCTGTAAAGGTACAAGCGTTGGATGCTAATTTATGAGCCAAAGTCATTGAAAACGTTTGAGAAAGGCCTGATTGAAAATGTATATATAATGTCAGCTTTTGTAACATTTAGTAATTTATAGAAGTGGTGGAAAATAATTGTTTTGCATTATGACTTTATTCCAACATGGCATATAATGTACAGTACCATAGTATGGTCGCTCAGTTCTTGATGAAGTAGTCTTTGTGCTTCAATCTGACAAACAAATGTTTTACACCACTATTACTCATTTAGTCTTTGAGCAACACTGTTACAAATTAATATCAATGTTTTAGCACAAAATATCAATCCAAGTAAGTACAGTGACTAAACCACAAAGGTGATTTTTTATTGAGGAAGGGATGAGCCATATCTACTTGTCCAGGGGCCGCTACTGTATATGAGTTTGTATGCTTGGATATATTATTTGTCATTTCACTGTTCTGTCATTCTCGCAAGCCAGAGCATGATTTCCGCTCTGCGGACCTTAACAAAAATCAACATCTTTGCAGGTAGAGCCAAGCTGTTGCTGTAAAGGGGCACATGGTTACTACAATGCTGTTCTTTTTAGACAGATATCCAGATAGTAGACTTCTGAAAAAAGGAACCATTTTACATCTTAATTAGTGGAACTTCTGATTCAAAGCTACAATGTGGGACTATTGAATTTACTGTGACAGTAATCCTAGGATCTAAATCATCAAAACTGCAGTACAATGTGAAAATTTCCTTCACAAATGTCAGTCCATATGATGAGCCATTGTTTAATCGTTAAAGTATTACATAAATACTATACATTTACCTGTTTAGAGACATCTAAAATAATCTGTAGATTCGTTTAAAGAAAGCATACAAATCAAAATTGTTCAAATGTTATCAATTGAATTACATTACTGCACACTCAATAGTTTGTCAGGATAATGTTTGAATTTTTCCAGTAAATTTGAGAAATAGTTTTAGCTGAAAGGAAATAGGAACAATTGTTTAATTCAGAACTAAGTTGTTTTAACTGCTTCATGGGAAACTTCATCTTTGACATATTACATGTGGTAACCATATACATGTTTACATGTACATGCAAGTTTAGTTCTCTGTTTATTCCTGTTGACATTTTATTATTGTGCATTTCACCCAGTTGTTAAATTAACTTTACTTATTGAAGTATGTACTGCTCAGTTTTTACTATTCCATATTGATGTTGAATTGCAATTACACAGCAGAAACTCCCTACAATAAAATTTACAAGAAAAAATTGTCATTTTCTCTTTTTATTCCCTGATCTTTGATTGAACCAGTTACACACCCATTTCATAAAAGTTCAAAGCATTTCATTTCCATCAAGCTCCTGCCCTTTTTGGTTTGCAGTACAGATTGTAAGGTAAAATTAACGTAACCTGTATTAACACCTCTGCAAAGTGTATCTTTGAGCTCAAATCCCAACTCTTCATACTATCAAAAGTTAATAAATACGACTGAGGGATGGACCTGGCCCCATCACAAGAGTACCTATGATTACTGATTAGGGGCACTATTCTGCAAGCATTAAGTCAACTGTGATGCTGTTCCATACATCAAAGTCAAAAATCTTCCACAAGTCTATTATTATCCAAAGATCTACCGCAAAACTTCAAACAAATCTTAGAACCACGTCAGTACACTCATTTCTCTGAAAACATTTTGACTCTGAGGTATTGTTTTGTATTAAGACTAGTTTTCTGCTCACTCACATTGATCAACATATCCTAATAACAGTATTGGCACCGTAGTGTAATTAAAATGGTCAGATATGACATAAAACATGCAGTTCAATAAACATCGTATTGCTTGAAAATGAAGCGAAGATTATGTCAATCAGGAGCATTTCATTTGAAAGTGTGTAAGGAAGTATAAGATGGCCGATAAAAGTATCTCTCAAAGCATGTTTGCCACTCTTTTGAAGATACCTTGGAATTGATATATCATGGGAGAACTTCTGGAGGAAAATTACTCCAGGGTACAGGACTTTGTCCATGTTTCACGAAGAATACAGACACTTGCTATCAACATTTGAGAGTAACGTTTTCGGTGGAAGAATTTCATCATACAGCTCTGCTTTATCAGAATACTGGCGATGATACCTTCAGTGTTTCCTTCTGTGTTCTTCCGGACACAAGCCAGTCTGTTTTCATCAACCGTCAAATTAATAAACTTTACAATTCTCTATACCTACTCCTCTCCAGAGGTGTTTGTGAATACTGCCTAACTTTGGAATTATCAGCTTCAGTAAATCACTACTGCTTTCCTCCATCCACAAACTCTCTTAAATGTTAGAGTATCTTCACTAGCTTTGTGTTACGAAGGTAGTTTACTAACGTCATCGGCACCATTAAATTTATGAATTAAACCAAATGTGAGCTCAATTAGTAATCGATTTGAGTGCAAAAAGAACAAACACAATATGTGGTACATGCCCAAGCCAGTTCCCTTTTACGAGGATGTTTACGAAGTTTTGACGCAAAATATGCTTCAATAAAATTCAAATACACCCGTGGCCACTTTAGTGTTGATCAAGCCTGTCTGGTGCAAGCAGAAATTCTGTCTGCAGAAGGGTGATAAAACGGTTACTTTACCCTGTATCAGTGGTGATAATGATTCTACTATTGGTACCCCATGGACACGCCGATTAGCCTGAAATTACGGAGTGATTATAAAATACACTGTATACAAATGATGTTGACCACAGAATTTGCCCTATCAGTATTTAGTTTCTGCTAAAACTCATGTGTTTCTAATGCAGTCAGTGTTACAGAACATCACACATTTTGTGCTGATTTCAATATTGCAGTGAATGAATACCAACGATACTATAGCGTGTATAGTAAGTGTCGTGTTCAGACTTTGTTCAGACGCGGGAATTGAGAAATGCCACATTGAAAATGTTATCAATTAAATTACAGACATCGCCCGTCTTGACTGCAAAACTTTCGAAATAAACATTCACTTGCACTAAGCCATGTTTCTTTCCTACAAACCGTGAATAAACTTACTCCGATTTCACTTGGTACGGAAAGGTAAGAGTAAAGTACAGACGGGGTAGCGTTTTACATGTACATGTAACACGATTGGAACTAATTTGGGATAATTCGATTTTCATATTTTTAAAATTTCTCAAAAGTGTTAGGTGCTAGATAGTTGAATGTTGCAATAATAAAATTACTCATAAACACAAGTGTGTAAAGTAAAAAGAAAAGCAGGTGCGCTTACATTTGCAGATTTTAAAGACATTAGTTCACCATCCAAATTATCTCAAATTAGTTCCGATCGTGTTATGTATTCACATGTGTGTAACCATGAACAACACTTTGCTCATCCCGGTTGAAGGGAACCTGTCCTGATATATGTATCTCTTCCAAACTTTTTTTGGCTCCCTCCACGCTTAAAACGGTCGCTTGCTTGTTTTTTTGTAGCTCCTCGTGGTACCTCGCTTGATGCCAAATTGCCACCACAATGTCTTATATTTTGAACAATCAAGCTGCCCACGTCCTTACTGAAGGATTTTCCTGTATGATATTCACGACCGTTGTTATTGATGTTCATTGTCGGAATGCAGACTTACAGCGTGTCTACAGTGCAGTGTTGTGATCGATTTGAATTAGGCAGGCGAGACATTTTAGTAGAACGTTATCTCAATCCTAACAGTGGGGTGCCGATAGTGAACTTTACATTTATTACACCGACCACCACTTTGTTTCGTTTATACAAACAGAATTTCTGCTTGCACCAGACAGGCTTAATCAACACTAAAGTGGCCACGGGTGTAATTGAAATCGTTAATACTTAATGAATGAACATGAGAATTTCACGTGATGGGTTTGCAACGTGTCACAGTTACTTTCAAATATTATTTGTGGCATGTAAATCATGAGCTGTATTGATGTTTGTGATTGGATGTATTGTCTTTAATTGAGGGCTTTGCTACCTCTATAACTAACGGCAGATAATTTCTACACTATGAAATAAGCGGCTGTTAAGTTTGAAGACCGAGAGCTTCTACGCTGTTCACGTATCCCAGCGACCTCTCTGGCAAAGCAATGTCCCGATGGAAGATAATTGTCAATATTATACTTGTATAGTACGATGTTTGTACATTAGTCGTGTCTATGAGACAACTCAAGGCCACGAACAAGTTTTATTTCTGCAAGACATCAGTTTTAATACGTAATAGAATGTTAAATTAGTACCAATACGACCACATGCTTTTTTTTATTGGGCATTTAATTTATTTGCTTCGAGACAGGTACAGAATAGCAATAGAGGAACACGCTTCTACCAAAAACTAGAATTTTCTGTCCAAAATTCACAAACAAAGGGTTTACCCGTCAGCCCAAAGCAATCCTTTTGCGAATCAATGAACGCCGTATTACTAGTCTAGAATTGAATTGGACACATCGACATACAACACTTACACAATTGTTGCCAATACAATTAGAAAACTTGCAAGCATAATATACAGGATACTTAAATTATAATTACATATAGAAGCTACAGACGAAATAGTCACCGACATAACTATGAGCAAATAAAATCAACTCACCAGTAGTGAAAAGTAGAAGTCCCCTGAAAAGACAAATAGACAATGAGTACTACAAAGCTTGAATTTTTTGCTGAAATCTTTGTTGCTTGGAAATAACTTCATGTCTGAATTTCAAACCAAACGCTTAGTTGATCTCGTCAATGGTCGTTAATTTCTTATTACGATTATGATGTTCCACCTGTTTTAAGTCTGAACCACTTTAAAACGTTTTCAAAAATACTGAAAAAGAGCTTTGTTTTGTTGACCCTTGTTACGCATGTGCGAGGAAAGGCAAAGATATGTGCTTGGCGACTGGGCTATCCGTTCATCCGCAGTAAACAGCCTCAGGAAACTGCCATTGATGTAATAGACCAAGTATTTCACACTGTTTTGTATTGTAAATCTGCTTTGTCCTCTTATTTTACTCCATTGTCAGGGCGTTGTAATGTTTGAGGTGGTAACTTTTCCCAGGGAACAGGGTCTTGTCCATGGCTGACCAGGATATCAGACACCTTTCGCATGACCTTCGCTGCCACCGTTTTCATCTCTGGCGATAAAACTTGCTTGTATAGTTTTGTCTTGTCCGAGTACTCGTGAAGGAAGTACCCATCTGTATTCTCCTTGGCACAAGATATTCTGTTGTCGTCAACTGTTAGATTAATGAACTTGACCGCACGTGTCACCTCTCTGATGGGATCTTGTCGTACATTTTCATAATGAATCACGAGTACCGGCACATTCAAAGAAAACCATGCGTTGACAAATCTCTCATACAGGCTCCCCCGATATCTTATTTCCTTCATCCACTCTGTAAAAATACAAGACCACACAGTGTAAAGCTACGCATGGAGTTGAAGGCTTTGTACAGGTATATGAGACTTGCTGTGGAAGAAAGTTCAGTTCCTCGGGCAATAGCGATTTGTTTCTGGTAACACACGGCCCCTCCGGGTAATAGACGGGCGCTATAGCCCTCATGACCAGGCAATAGGTGTTTAATATGTCACATGTACACTATATATCAGAAAGGATATATATATATATATATATATATATATATATATATATATATATATATATATATATATATATATATATATATATCCTTTCTGACATTTAGTGTACATGTGACGTACGTAAATTATGTGTGTATTTGTCTATATAGCAGATGGGGTGACTCGAACTTTCAAGCTAGCAACGATCATTGGAAATTCACAGGCGACGCAGGGCAGCTGCTCTCAGTAGGTGAATTCTGGAGGCAACTTCTCCGAACTCCCCTCCCCGGTAGTAAAGAATGACGACTGCCTCAGTCTAGGAGAGGAAGGGGCCGTGTCACGTGTGCCACGTCGGGTACAGTGTGTTTTACATCTATGCGCAAAGTTGAGTCAAGAGAATATGTTTATCATTAAATTTTCCTTCTTCTTCTTAAGGCTTTCATAAGACCTCGGATATACACGCTGCATTGCATTTTCACTGGGCAGCGTTGGTTTTAGCTCAGTCATTCATTTATTGACTAGTTCTCTTCAGTCGCTGATCAGATGTGAATCGATCGCTCTGTTGAAATATTCCTTCACATGCAAACCATGACTTTCTTCAGTGTTGTCTTTTTAAAGTTAAGAATACAACAATGTCTGCGTCGCAATTAAAAGCAATCAATTTGCCTATTACAAAACACTTTCTCTGTTTAATGGGGGATTTTTCTAAATACTGCAGAGATTTATTACTAAACTATTCAACACTTCGAGATACCTGAGAAATACTTTTAAATCTGTATTGAAACTTTTCAATGTAAAAACAACAAAACGAAATAAAACGATTATATCTACAGGTAAGGTTGTTTTCGAGCCTCATATACTATTTTACCCAGAAAAGTACAGGATATAAGAATCATGCTTACGTTTGTCAGATAGCAGAGTGCTGTTGAATACTTCCGATTCCGTCATAATGTTACCCTTCGCTTTATTTCGGACTGCAATTGCCAGGTCATTTGGATTGCGAAGTAATAAAATAACAGCTTTGAATTTCGCCCCTGTTTCTGGCGGTCCTCGAAAATTAGCCCGAGATGTCTGCACCACCAGTGTTGTACCATCCGTCCAACTTTCCAGTTCTCCAAGATGTCCTGACAGGGAAAAAACAATTATGTAATAGTGAAGTATGGTCACAATGAAGCCGAACAAAAATGTATAACGCACTTCACTTACAGGGCCGTAGCCTGACCAAATTGCAAAAGGGGGATGCAGAACCTAGGATTTCGGTAATTTACAGATTGACATTGTGGGAAAATCCAGCGGTGGGTGGGGGGGGGGGCAACTGCCCCTGCTCTCCGGCTACGACCCTACATGAACTATGGTTACTGTTATCGTGCTCATGTATGTATACAAGTGCAGTAATTTCAATATGGTAATCATAATATCAATATTATTACGCCTCAAGAATTATTTGATTATCGTGATCAAGTTGGCCAAATAGTACGCGCGCGACGTGCAATATTGCAAAAGTGGTTAAAAGGTTTGGGATATTCTTGCCCACCGGCGGTAATCATGACCGCTGCGGATGCATTCGAGTCAGTGTGTCTCTCTTCTCCGTGCAAAACAGATTTTCGTCCACTGGTCGCATAGAAAGGTAGGCATACAACTCCTGGGCATATGAAATTGAAGTCCGGTTGAATTTCATGAAAACCCTACTAGGCCCCAACAACTAAACTGCAAGTACATGGGACTAACCATAAACAACGTTATTTCAAATCTTGTGTTAGGCATGGCGATCGAACAGTCTTGTCATCGTGACGTCATCATGAGCACAATACCTATGGTGCTATCGTGTATGTGAGGAAACACGCACAATATAGCCCCTCCTTGAGTGGAAGGAGAATATCAAAGTGGAGGATGACAAACCAAACTTTGTGAATAAGTATAGTAATAGGCCAAACCCGGAATTCGAATCGACCACGGTACAAACAAAGCCATGTGCGCAAACGCGCATAGACGTACGTGTATTTCCATACGCGCTAGTACACATGTGGGTTTGTTTGTACCGGCATCACGTGATTATTTGGGCGTACTGAGTCTGTAGAACGCATCGCGTCCTTTTTATTCCGGAGTAGAACCATTGACGCAATTGCTTATACATTTGATACATTGTTTGCATTTAGTGAATTAGTCGCCAGCAGAGCAAGAGAATGAAATTTAGGTCACTATAAGCTTTCAAAAGCAGTCTCTCTCTCTCTCTCTCTCTCTCTCTCTCTCTCTCTCTCTCTCTATATATATATATATATATGATGTGAATTAATGAAACTACTTTGACCCTGACACTGAAATTCCAGCATGACATGCGACATGCTCTTTGTTAGAAGGAAGAGGTGACAAAACATACACTTCCCTTCTTACTTTTGAAAAAGTTTGGGCTCACTCCCCCTCCCAGCTTCCGACAGAAACTGCCATGACAGTATAATGACACAGATACATATAGCAAAGAAGAGCGATAACAGTTACCACACCTTTTATGGCTTTAGCAAGGTCTTTTACTTGTGAACCGGTGTAGAAGCCCGTTGCCTGTTCTATCAAATGACGAAGCCAGGCACACCCTGCACCTGGTGGACACGCTAGCGCTGTAGCTGGAAATGTCCCCTTCG